>PVJI01014087.1:0-45224 GCA_004026765.1 Micronycteris hirsuta
TGGTCCAGGGCTTTTGTGTGTTGGAAGTTTTTTGATTACTACTTTAATTTCATCTACTGTTATTGGTCAGTTCAGGCTTTCTGTTTCTTCCTTATTGAGTTATGGAAGATTATATTTTTCTAAAAATTTGTCCATTTCTCCTAGGTTTTCATATTTCTTGGCATACAGTTCTTCATAGTAGTGTCTTATAATCCTTTGTATTTCTGTGGCATCAGTTGTAATATCTCCTCTTTCATTTCTGATTGAGTTTATTTGGGTCCTCTCTCTTTTTTTCTTGATGAGCTTGCTTAAAGGATTGTCTATTTTGTTTATCTTTTCAAAGAACCAGCTCCTGGATTCATTGATCCTTAGAATTGTCCTTTTAGTCTCTAAGTCATTTAACTCTGATCTGATCTTAGTTATTTCCTTCCTTCTACTTGCTCTTGGTTGTCTTCGCTGTTGTTCCTCAAGCTCTTGTAGGCGTACGGTTAGGTTGTTTGTGTAAACTATTTCTGTTTTTTTTAGGTAGGCCTGTATCACTATGAACTTCCCTCTCAGGACTGCCTTCGCTGTGTCCCATAAGTTTTGGGTTATTGTTAGTTCATTTTCATTTGTTTCAAGGAATTTTTTGATTTCTTCCCTAATCTTGTCCTTGACCCATTCATTGTTTAATACCATGCTATTCAGTCTCCATGATTTTGAGTGTTTTGGGGTTTTTTCCTTGGGGTTGGTTTCTAATTTCAGTCCCTTGTGGTCAGAGAAAATACTTGGTATGATTTCAATTTTCTTGAATTTGTTGAGGCTTGTTTTGTGTCCTATCATATGGTCTATTTTTGAAAATGTTCCATGTGCATTTGAAAACAATGTCTATTTAGCTTCTTTGGGGTGAAGGGCCCTATGTATATCAGTTAAGTCCATTTCTTCTAGGGCATTGTTCAATGCCACAATGTCTTTGCTGATATTTTGTTTGGAGGATCTGTCCATTTTTGACAGTGGGGTGTTGAAGTCCCCTACTATAATTGTGTTGCTATCAATGTCCTTCTTGAAGTCCTCCAAGATTTTCTTTATGTATTTGGGTGCTCCTGTGTTGGGTATGCATATATTTACAATATTTATGTCTTCTTGGTGGATTCTTCCCTTGAGTATTATACAGTGTCCTTCTGGATCTCTCTTGATGGCCCGTTTTTTGAAGTCTATTTTGTCTGATATGAGTATTGCTATCCCAGTTCTTTTTTTCCTGTCCATTTGCTTGGAAAACTTGTTTCCAGCCCTTCACTTTCAGTCTGTGTAAGTCTTTTGTCCTGAGGTGGGTCTCTTGTAGGCAGCATATGTGTGGGTCATGCTTTCTTATCCATTCCGCTATTCTATGTCTTTTAATTGGAGCATTTAATCCATTTATGCTTAAGGTCATTATTGATCGGTACTTTTTCATTGATATTTTTTTTTGTATCTGTGTTCCTCACTCTCTCTCTTTCCCTTCCTTTCCTTAAATCAGTCCCTTTAGCATCTCTTGCAGAGCTGGTTTGGTGGAGGTGTATTCTTTTAGACTTCTTTTGTCTGGGAAGCTCGTTATTTGGCCATCTATCTTGATTGAGAGCCTTGCTGGGTAGAGTAGTCTTGGTTGCAGGCCTCTAGTTCTCATTACTTATAATATTTCTTGCCATTCCCTTCTGGCTTGGAGTGTTTCCATTGAGAAGTCAGCGGTTAACCTTATCGGGGCTCCCTTGTATGTTACCTCTTGTCTCTGTCTCGCTGCCTTTAAGATTCTCTCTTTGTCTTGGAATTTTGCCATTTTAATGATGATGTGTCTTGAAGTGGGCCTGTTTGGGTTCTTTTTGATTGAGACTCTCTGTGTTTCTTGGACTTGTGTGACTTTTTCTCTCATCAGATTCGGGAAGTTTTCCATCATTACTTTTTCAAACATGCTTTCTATTCCTTGCCCCTCTTCTTCCCCTTCTGCTATCCCTATTATACGAATATTATTACATTTTATGTTGTCCTGCATTTCCCTTAATACCTCTTCATTCTTTCTGAGTCTCTTTTCCTGGTCCTGCTCTTTTTGGGTGTTTTTTTTCTACTTTGTCTTCCAGCTCGCTGTTCCGATCCTCTGCTTCATCGAGCCTGCTTTTGATTCCTTCTATTGTGTTCTTTAGTTCAGATATTGTATTCTTCATTTATGCTTGGCCCTTTTGGATAGCTTCTATTTCCTTTTTCATGCTGAAACAGTTTGCAGTGAGTTCATTGTAGTTTCCCTGTAGTTTCTGAAAATTCTCTGCAAGCTCATAGAGCTTCTTGAGCTTCCTGATAATCAATGCTTTGAACTCAATATCTGATAGTTGGCTTGCCTCTGTTTATTTTATCATTCTTTCTGTGGTTTCTTCCCTTCCTTTCATTTGAGGGTTGTTTCTTTGTCTTCCCATTGTTTGTGAGACACTTCTTGCTATCCTCTGTTTCTCAAATTAATCTGTCAAGTTCTCTGGAGTAGCAAAGTTAATTTTGTCTCACTGTCTCTGTTTTTTGGACTGGCCCCTGTCCGGGACTGACTCTGGTCTTTTCACAACTCCAGGTTTTTATGTCTCACCTGTGGGTAAAGAAGAGAGGGGGGCAAGGGGGAAAGAAAGAAGAAAAAAAAAAGGAGTGAAGGAAGGGAGAAAGAATACTATAAGGAAAGGAAGGGAGGAAGGAGGAATAAAGTATAAAGAAGGAAAGAATGGAAGGACGAATTAAAAGAATTTTTTTTATCTTTTATAAATTAAAAATTAACAAAACAAAACAAATCAAAAAAGTAAAAAAAAAGAGAGAGAGAGAGATGAGGAGAAGGGGACTAAGAATACTAAAGGAGAGGGAGGAAGAAGCAATTAAAAACTAGTGAGGGACAGAGAGGAAGAAAGGCTAAAAAAACAAAACAAAACAAAACAAAAAAGCAAAACAAAAAAACCCACAAAAAAAAACCTTCAGCTTTCTGATTTTAAAGCTGTCCAGCCAGGCTGCGTCCGGCTTTGAAGATATTAGTTTTGCTTTTCTTCCTTCCTGAGGTGTACTTTTCGCTGTTGTCCAGACCCCAGCCCAGTTCCTCGGTGTGCTTCTGGGTCCGAACAGTCTTTTGATGTGCACCTGATAGGGGCAGCTCTCCCATCGCCTATTTTCTCTCCGCCGGTCTAACTAGTAGGTTCTTTCCGCGCCCTTTCTGGATAGTTTGGACCCTGCTCTGAGTCAAGAGTTTGCGCGGTCTGCTGCTCCGGTCAGCCACTCCCCTCAACGGGGTTCTTCTGCCTTATTCCCACAAAGCTGATTGGTCCTGCCGGGCTATGTGTGCTGGGGCTGGATGGCAAGGGCTTTGTCCCCTGCTGTCTCGGCATGAGCTCCGCACACCTGTGCTAGCTTCTAACTCTGTCCCTGGGTAGTGCGCCAGGAAGCCCCAACCGAAGGGCCCCGGTTATGCACTCTCCCTGGTATTTTTGAGCTGTGCGCCTGTGTTAGCTCTCTTGTCTGTCCCTGGAATGTGCGCCAAAGAGCTCTGGCTGAGGGGCCCAGTTGTGCACTGTCCCTGGTTTTTTTGAATTGTGCACAATTAGACCACGGATTGCTGGGTGCGCATGGCCCTTAGCTTCCCCTGTTTGGTTTGGCAAGTTGCACTCAGCCCTAGAGCCACTGATTGCAAGCTGTTCCCAATTCTTCTGGAATGAGCTGGGAAAGGCCCTTGGCCCCAAGATCAAACAGTCTCCAATTCCCCTTGATGGAAGCTCAAGCTGCCGCGGGTCAAGGGCCTACCATGTTCTCACTCCGGTGCTACAGGCAGACTTCCCTGGGCCTCTGATCTGGGTCGAACACCGATCCCAGTCGCCTACCGACCCTGGTCTCGCACCGGATCCCAGTGGCGCACCGACCTCTGGACTGTTGGGGGCAGGGCCTCTCCAAATAGCCACGGAGCACCTCTTTTTTTCCTATTTTTCCTCTCTGAAAAATTCTTCCTATTTATGCCCGCCAGACCAAACAAGTATCTGACCACCCACAAATCCCACTCTGGCTCCCTCCCCAAGAATCTTGCATCCGATCTGGGCGGCTGCCGGGTCTGGGACCAAAGCCCCGCCCCGCTTCCCAGGCTGGTCCCGGTGGGGACCCTTTCGTGCAGAAGCACTTTGCTTACCGTATGAATGTTCAAATTCCCCTGTAATCTTGGGCATCAATCATCATACGTGCTGGAATACTGCTGGGTTTTTGCCCCGTTCCTCAGAAAATCCACCAGTGGGCAGGAGGAAGTAAACTCTGTCCCCCCTATCTCGCTGCCATCTTCCCTCCTCTAACCTGGATGTACCACAGTTTATTTATCTCCTACTGAAGGACATCTTAGTTGCTTCCAGGTTTTGTCAATTATGAGTTAAGGTACTGTCATTATGGGCAGGTTTTCATGTGGACATGAGTTTACAACTCCTTTGGATAAATACAAGGAGTGTGATCGCTGGAATGTATAGTAAGATTATGTGTAAAAAACTGCCAAAGTATATTCCAGAGTGCACTGGCATTCCCACCAGCAGTGAAGCTCTGGTTGCTCAAATCCTAGCCAGCTTTGGGGGTTGCAGTGTATTATTGTACATTTTGACCAATAGGTGTGTAGTGGGATCTCGTTGTTTTATTTGCCATTTCCATAATGGCATATCATGTCAAGCATCTTCTCATAAGCTTATTAGCAATCAATATGTATGCTTTGGTGAGGTGCTTGTTAAGGTCTTTGGCCCATTTATTAACAAGTTTGTTTACTTTTTGTTGAGTTTTAAAGTTCTTTGTCTACTTTAGACACAGTTTTTTATCAGATGTGTGTTTTGCAACTATTTCTCCCTATATGTGGCTTGTCTTCTCATTACCTCAGTATTGCCTTTCACATAGAAATTTTTAATTTTGATAACATTCAGCTTATCCATTATTTTCTTCATGGATCATGTTTAGTGTTGTATCTAAAACAGTCATTGTAATACTCAAGGTCATCTAAATGTTTTCCTGTTTGTCTTCTAGTTTTGTAGTTTTGCATTTTATATTTAGATCTGTGATCTATTTTAAGTTAACTTAGTTTGGTTTCATGTATGTGTGTTTCTTTTTATGCTTGAAAATATGCACACCTTTGCATTTACTAGGTCCTTAGCATGGGTGTTTGAGTTAATTTGGGATGGTTTGGGTTTGAGATTTGTTGCTGCTATAGTCATTCTCATAGCACCACTTTCTCCAGATTCCTCTAGCATCACTTTTGATTGAAGGTGGAAGCAAGGTAGCAAGAGTTTTTCTTATGTTTGTTTTACCCTTAGCTTTAAAAATTTCCCTTTCATTCTGCCTTAGTTTGGGGCTGTCTTTGTACTCTTGAACTCTTTTGACAGTGTTCACTCTTATTTGTGACTTGATGCGGTTAGGCTGCTGCTGATGGTTTGTTGGGGGAGGACGCAATTCTCTTGTGTTCATGAAGCCTCAATATTAAGTAGGCAACACGTCTCTGCTTGTTGAGACTGTGATTGCAGCACTTCTACCCCTCCTCCGGTGATATTTCTGTTCCTGGCATGTATACACTGGCTCTCCGCCCCTCTACCCCTAAAATGGGTTTTTGTGTTTTGTTTTATTTTTTGTTTTTCTTTTTTTCCCACTGCCTTCACCCAGCTGCAATGGCTTTTCATGAATACACTAACTGTGCCAGTGTTTTACAGCGTTTCTCAAATACAGGTTGACTTTTGATCTGTAAAAGAGACTGTGGAGATAGATTTAGGTGATTTCATGCCCCTGCCGTAGCAGTTGCTTTCCCCCTCCTCCTAAGAAGGGACATTTTATCACAGTTTTAGGCAATTGGGTTTTATGAAGAAAAACTTGCAGGAGGATGTGACCTCCCCTTCTGTCAACAGCCCCTGGTGCTCCACTTTTTCACCAGCTTACTCTTAGCTTCCACCAATGCGTTAAATTCTTTAGCTCGCTTTTTTTTTTTAACCACTGTGTAGCTATATCAGTTCCAAGGCTGACATTGCTTCTTTCCCAGCTGATACCTGCATTTCTTTAGATTTTAGCCTTCTTCATTGCACAATAACTCCAAACCTCTGATGTGTTCAAAAAATTCATAAACTTGCAATTTGGCCAGCTACATTTTATGAAGTGTGGAAGTGATGCTATTTCTGGTTCTCTGTAGTCCTAGGAGAAACCAGAAGTATACCTCAATTCTTTGTATTTTGACTTTTAACTTTAAACAATTTCCTAATGATTAAAATGCCAACTGATTTAACTAAATTAAGCAAAACTATAGTAATATCAACTTCTCCAGTTCTCTGTAAGCCATTTTACCACTTTCTCCAAAGTTGAAGCAAATCTTATTTTGTCATCTTCATAGTCATCCTTCTGTTTCAATAATTTCATCAGTCAAACTCCACTAAGTAGTGAAAATGTGCTCTAAACTAATGGCTCTCAAACTGTTAGTTTTGATCCTTAAAAATTATTTCAGGGTGCTTATTAAAATAGAACTTACTTAGCTGAGTTTTACCTATGGGAAATCAGATTTCCTAGATTTAGGGTGGAGCTAGGAAATGTGCATTTCTAATAATATACTCTGATATTCTTTTTTTTCCTAAAGATTTTATTTATTTATTTTTAGACAGAAGGGAAGGGAGAGAGAGAGGGAGAGAAACATCAATGTGTGGTTGCCTCTCATGTGGCCCCCACTGGGGACCTGGCCTGCAACCCAGGCAAGTGCCCTGACTGGGAATCGAACCGGCAACACTTTGGTTCACAGCCCGCGCTCAATCCACTGAGCCACACCAGCCAAGGCATTATATACTCTGATATTCTGATACAGGTAATTCCTTGACCATTCTCTGAGAACCTCTGTCTTCAGCATTTATCCCACTAGGCTAATGAATTTCTTCCATTACATTTTACTTGATCTCATTCTCCTTCTTCATAATTTGCTCATTTTTCAAGGATATCTTTTTACTCCTACTCTCTACCTAGGAGCAAGGATAATGAGCAAATACTTAATAACTGGTGAAGCCTCTGCAGTAACCAATCAGTGCAGAGGCCATCCCAATCAGAGCAGATGTCAACAATGAAGAACAGTCTTTATTTCTGTGTGTATGAGTTTGCATGTCATGTTTTCTTAAACAAATTTATTGAGGAATAATTCATATACCATAAAATTTAGCCATTTAATGTGTGCATTTTAATTGGACACAGTGTTTCTATTTTTTTGACTATATATTATCATTACCAAAAAATAATTTGAATTACTTTTCAAAAAAGACATTTGTCTCTTATCTTGCATTTTCCATGCTTACTTGCCTACTCCCTCCACCTAATAGATGTTTTTTAAGCACAGGCTTATTGAATAAGTGAGTAAAGAATGTTGTTTCTTAAGTCTTTTCCATCTGTTTAAGTGTATTTTTATGTTCCCATTGCTGCAGTACTCAGGGTTCTAAATACATTAGAACAGAACAGCAGCTACAAAAATTTAAAAAAGAAAAAGCACCTCGATTACCAAGGTTAGCAATGTAGTTCTATAAAGATTTGAATGAGTCTAGGTGCGTGATATTACTATTCTAATAAAAACAAAAAAATCAAAATAAACACAAACATGTAACCTTTACACATAGTATATAAGAACATTAAGTGTCCTGTATTAACTTAACTAAGAATTTAACTAAGTAACTTATGTACTCTCTCTAGTCAAAATACTCTTTGTAGACACCTTGATATATCCCATATCTTCTGGAAATGTTAATATTCCAATATAAACAATCTCAAGCATGACATTTTGTCACAATACTCACATTTTAAAAAAATATCCTGATGAGCAGCACTAAGAGAAGATAGTACACTTCGCAGTTTAACAAGTTATATTTTTTCCGACCAATTCTCTAAGGTAATTTATAAGACTGAACTATTTGGTGTATACTCTTATAAATCTAGGACATATTCCTTAATCATCTCCATAACTCTGTTCTTACCAGTCCTTCTGGTTATAAATCAGCTGTCAAAAATACTTTATTCCACTGAGACTGAAATATTTTATGCTGTGTTAAAAATTATCATAAAATATCTAAAATACAGCCACCTGTATTTTCAGTCAGGAGTTCCAAATATACTCCAGACATCGTTTATAATTTTGTCTCAGTCAAGATAAAAGAAAATAGAATTAAAGCAATCCAATGAACTTTGTATTCCTTGTCACCAAATCCACTATTCTATTATATTTCTCCTCTCAATATTTACTTCTGTCCATCATACAGATCTTCAATTATCTTCAACCTTTATCACTTCCCCTTTGTTAAACCTGGTAGGAATAGACTGTCAGTCATTGAGATGTTAGAGAAAATTAATTTCAGAGAAGACCACCGTCTCCCTTTTGGTTATGTAGACATCCCTGAAGCCACACCAGGCCTACTTACCCTAAGGATGAATGCTTTGGTTCTTTCAGGTTCACGTCCAACAGTAGTTTAGGGAATATCACCAAAGAAAAAACCCTTAGGAAGATGAGCTTTGTTAGAGTTGAATGTCAGCTCATTACTGAAAGCTGCTAAGGGTTTGTGAATGAGCTCTGTGTCATTTTTTTATGGATTTTCCCAAGATCTGAAGCATGTTATTTCTTAATTCAACAAATATCACGTCAAGAGCCAGTCCTTCATTAAGAATGCAGCAGTGATTACAATGAACAAAGTCTCTACCGTCTTTTGGTTTTCAAGAGTAGCAAAAAAATAGATCTTATACACATAAATTAATATCCAAGATAATTTCAAATGCTGATAATGACTATATTGACACCATTCCCTCAGCTCTCACCCCCAGATTAATGTAATAAATTGCTTTTGGGAAAGACTCAGGGAAAGGCATGGCTAGTTCTCAGAAAACAATTGAGAAAGTAGTTTCTATGAAGTACTTTCATATGCCAATGGCAATGAACCTGCATGAGAGAGATCCAAATAGTCCAAGAGAAAAGAGTCTTCCTTTCAGAAGTCTGGTTTCCAAGGATAACAAAAGCAAAGACCTTGGAGAATAAACTCCATGTAGTTGAGGAACAAGGACCCAGCCAGTGTGCATCCTGGGCAGGATAGAAGGACATATTTATGGGGAGCAAAGCAAGGGGAAATATCTTTTGAGATTGTATAAATCAGACAAGAACTTAGGATTTTTATTTTCTGAGAAAAAAGATGACAAGCCATTGGAAGGTTTCATTTCATTTACATTTTAAACTATCACCTAGATTACTTCAGGAAAATTATATTTCAGTCGAGGGAATTGGAAACAAGATCAGTTACAAAAAGATGATGGCATGAACTAAGATGACAGAATGATGATGAAAGAAGAAAGGTGTGAGACATATTCAAACTCTGTCATAAGAAGGATTCAGTAGCTTGGGAGTCAAATATATATTGGCTTAGGTCTTTCTTTAAAGTTGACTAGGTGTGGAATTTTGACCAAGTCATCTAATTTCTGACATTCTATTCAGGAAAATGAGCAGTTATGAATAGTACCAACGTGCAGCAACATGTGATAGATTGTAAAAATGATGACATTTTTTTTCTCGTCCCTATATCTATTCTCTTGTGATGTGATTATGCAGATCTTCCTATCTAGAGGTGGAATCTGTTAACTCACTCCTTAAATCTGCATTGGGTAAGTCACTTCATTGGCCAATGGAATATTAGCTTTATGATGAAAGCAAAAACTTAAAAGTTGTTGCACAATAAGGTTTTTCCTCTACGTATGCTTTTTGGATTCCTGTCACCAAATGACAAATCCCTGGCCTGCTGCCCTTTGATGGGTAACACATGACACACCCATGTCTGTCTCACAGCCTACCGCCAGTTTATCCCCAACCACAGAGCTCTCCAATGGACTGGCAGGTGACTGTATTTACATAAGTGATCTTGATTGAGACCAACAAAACGACCCAGCTGGGGCCAGCCTAAATTTCTAACCCACAGAAACATGAGTTAAATGATTGTCTCAAACCACTAGACTTTGAGGTAATTCGCTATATAGCAATTGTTAACATATGTAAAGTCAGTGAGAATAAGAGCTGACGATGAATAAACACTAATTAGAATTTGTGAATGGAAACACCAGAAGTTAGCCCTGGCTGGTGTAGCTCAGTGGATTGAGCATGGGCTGGGAACGAAAGGGTTACCAGTTCAATTCCCAGTCAGGGCACATGCCTGGGTTGAGGACCAGGTTCCCAGTGAGGGCCATATGAGAGGCAACCATACATTGCTGTTTCTCTCCCTCTCTGTCTCCCTCCCTTCTCCTCTCTCTAAAAATAAAAAATAAATAAATAAATAAAATAAAATCTTTAAAAAAAATAACAAACACCAGAAGTGTAAAGTTCTCCACGATGATGTACGAGATGTACTAGAAGTTGACAATAAATCATTATTCTGGGTTTGAAAGTCAAGGGAAATAGTTCATATTGATTACAACAGAAAAAAAATAGTATTACTATCTTGAAGGAATGTATATGCCATACTAAGGATATTGAAAAATATGTTTTTGGTGTGGGTAGTTTATAAAACCAACATGTAGTCAAGTCAATTGGGGTTCTTTAAACACAGTTACAGTTCCCACCTCACATTTACTTACTTTGAAATTTTGGAGTAGTGACAATTGTAGATGCATACTGTGGAATGTCAACCTAAAAATTTATTAGAAATTTTAATCACTGTGACAATTTAAGCGTATAAAAACTCACTTTAGATTTCAACTTATTCTTCTTAAAAATGTCCCAGCCCTCTTTCCATTTGCAGAAGGAAAGATGGGTGTTTGGCATGAAAACTTTATGGACTTCTCTGGAGTAGTAGCTCTTATAAGTAAAATTATATTTCTCATAAAAATATAATCCAAATTCTGAAAAACCAAATCATAAAATATCTTTCACAACAGAAGTATTAATTATATATGTTTGTGTAATTCCTATCTATTACATATACACATTAGAGACAGAAAAAAAATTGTCTGGTTTCTACATCTACATATTACATATTGTTTTGGCTTAATCAAATCATTCATCAGCTCTACCCCTTTGTTTTCTCTGTAAAATTAGAGTGTTGAATTAGGGCCTCAAGGTACCTTTTGCTTCCAAGATTTTTTGATTTATGATCCAGCTCCCTATTTCCAATTTCATATGATCCAATAAATACTAACCACATAATTTAATCCTGCCACTACTCTCACATGAGTATTTCTTGTTTTCTTATGTAATTATGTACATGTAAGAGGACTCACTCATTAAGTCACAATCTACTTTGTGGATGTAAGCAGTGAATGGCCCCAGACATCAACTTATCCTATCTATTCAATATGAGCTTCTTCCAAATCAATATTATGTGGTCACCTGTCAGGAAAATATAACCATGACTGATCACCAAAGGTGCACCTTCAACCTTGTTATTGATTTGCCATTTTTGATTTATAAAATATATCATGAGTTTCAATTAATGTTATTCAGTTGTGTTTGATTACTTCAATATTTGAAGGGTATCATTGATTTGTTTTAATAGCAATCACATGAAGCATCCAATCCATGCTATGCCACTCTTTTAGAACATGTGTATATATTTCTTGCATTCAGTTTTTTAAGCTATTCTTATATTGGAACAAAATACTATACCATTTTCATCATATATAACACTTTGATTATTTTCTTGCTTGGTATTATTTAAAAAGGCAAAGATTGAATTACACCAAAGAGAAGAGAATTATGATATAATTCCAAATAACTGAGGTAGACTTCTTAAAGAATGTGATCGTTAAAGTGGTAACAGATTGGCTCTACACAAAGGCAGAATCGGAGACTGATTTCTGGATCTGATTTGAAGGATCAAAAAATTCTAATCAGAATAAAATAATCACTTTAATAGCTTAGCTCACAACTTGGAATTCTCTTTATTAATGTAATTTTGAACATGAATAAATCTAAGAGCTCCAAAGGTCACTTTGGTTTCTCTCTTTTTTAAAAGATTTTATTTATTTACTTTTAGAGAGAAGGGAAGGAAAAAGAGAGGGAGAGAAACATCAATGCGTGGTTGCCTCTTGCACAACCCCTACTGGGGACCTGGCCCACAACCCAGGCATGTGCCCTGACTGGGAATCAAACCAGTAATCCTTTAGCTCACAGGCCTGTGCTCAATCTACTGAGTTACACCAGCCAGGGCTCACTTTGTTTTTTCTTGATGTCTCCTGTGCCTGAGTCCTTTTCAGGATCTGACCCAGAAACTGTAAGATATTTATAATTGTAGCAGTTGTGTTTTTAAGAAGCTCTAACAGAAGGTTCAAATATTCAACAGTTAGAGAACCACTAATTTGGACTAATTATTACCAACAAACTAGAGGAAAGTGATTCAGGAAAGACTAGATTCTGGGATTAAGTAAAAATAGAGCTCTTTATTAACAGCTCCTTTCCAAGCTGTGCTTCAGAGGAGTAAATGCAGACATAAAAATCCAAACCACAACAAGAGAATGTTAAATAGGAGTTTAAATGAATAATTGAAATGCAACCAGAGGCAGGTAATGAAGATAAAATAAAATAGATATTGTTGAGAAGTAAATAATATGAGTAGTAAAGAAAAAAGAGGACAGTTTATTTTCATTAGAAGTTAAAAATAAACATACAAGCTTATACAAATGGTCCGTGTGTTCAAGTGCTTCTCTAAGTATTCAAGACCATCTCAATCCACTTTTTCTTTTTTTTTTACAGATTTTATTTATTTATTTTTTAGAGAGAGGAGAAGGGAGGGAGAAAGAGAGGAAGGAACAGCAATGTATGGTTGCCTCTCATACGGCCCTCACTGGAGACCTGGCCCGCAACCCAGGCATGTGCCCTGACGGGGAATCGAACCCAGATTGTCTGGTTCCCAGCCCGAGCTCAATCCACTGAGCCACACCAGCCAGGGCTCAATCCACTTTTTTTCCTAGTTGGGGAAGTAGTCCTTAGTATGATGAGAACAATGATAATTTATGTAGATAAATTAATGTAATGTAATAATATAACATAACCTGAATTCATCATCATTTGCCACTTTTTTGAGATTTATTTTGTTTGTTCATTTTACATGGTATTATAGCTACAATGGAAATGCATTTAACACACATTGTGTTTTTGTGTCCTTCAATTGCTATCAGCAATTTGATGTAGTTGCTAAAAATTTTCTGTTGATACTTTCTGGTAGGATTTAAAAAGTACTTAGGATCAATGAGTCTCAAATTTAAATACATTAAGTATTTTACAATTATTGCTACCTCCTTGCTAGCAAACCAAGAGCATAGGATATACTGCCAAATAATTTATACATTGTAATTGCATTAGTATGTTTTTAATTATAGTTATATGAAAATTATTTAAGCCTGAGTTTTGTTTTGTTTTGTTTTTTCATGACTCATTTCAATGAAAAAACAAGGAAAGTATAAGGAAAAACTTGAGTCAGGTATCTTATTTTCTTTTATTTATAATTTCCTTTTTCTCAAGAGGTATTGGAGAACTCTGAAGACTGAGAAGTTGTCTAATAATAATAATAATAATGATGATGATGATAGAATACTTAATACAAATAAAAACTTTCTGGACATTTCCCTGGAAATTCTGATTTATTTTGGGAGCGAAATCTGTGTTATTTTTTTAAAAATAAGATCTGTAGGTGATTTTATAATTAGGCAAGTCTGATTAGATTTGTTTATGTTTCCTAGTTTATGAGTGACCGAGAAGGTTTTAATGGGGTGAGGAAACAAGAAATCAGTTTAGTAAAGATCTATATAGATTTATCTCCCCCAGGATAATTGACATCGGACAACTGGAAACTGGGAGCATGTGAAAACTTAGAGAAACTGCTGGGCAGGTAAAGGTGGTTATCAGTGACCTAATGCAGTCCCAAAGTCTGAGAATACAAAACAGCCAAACTGTCTGGCCTCACTGGGTAAAGGGATTCGGTATTTTAATTTCAAAGTGGTAAAACCCAATCATTCAATTTAGTTTGATAATGTAGGCCAGTAGGTATTCAGGATAACAGAAAATGTTCAGGGGCCAGTGCAGCAGAGCCGAAAGTACCTCTTCCAGTTTTTCAAATCCCCCGCCAGGTAGCAGATACTTTCGTGACAAAGGCTCTGCCATGTTTACCAATAAGATTATGTGGGGAACCAAGTGTACAGTCAACTTTCATTATTTGTGGATTCCATATTTTCACATGTTCTTATTTAGTAAAATTTATTTGTAATCTCAAAATCAGCACATTAGGCACTTTTGAAGTCATTTGGGGACCTGCACAGAGAGACAAAAAATCCGAGTTGCTCAATATGCCCGTTCTAATAGATGTTGAACAAGGCAATATTTCACCTTCTTTTTTCAGATCTCATACTATAAACAATGCCCTTTTCACAGTCCATTTAATGCCACATGTTTGTATATTTGTGCTTTATCGTTTGTAATTTCACTATTTAAAATACCCCCACAATCAGTTAAAATGAGGAGACTTCTGGTCTAGATGGAGGTATAGGTAAACACCTTGCACAACCACATCAAAATTACAGTTAAACTACAGAACAACCATCACTCAGAACTGTCAGAAATAGAGTTGAATGGAAGTCCAACAACTATAGATTTAAAGAAACCACAGCCATCCTGACTGGTAGGAGGAGCAGAGATGCAGGGATGCTAAATGGGCTAGCCCCACACCCACATGTGGTGGATAAAAATTCAGGAGGGTTATCTCAGGATGGAGGAGTTACAGTCCCATAGCAGGCACCTTAGTCCAGAGTTCCAGTGCCAGGAAGATTAGTCCCCTTTAATTATGGCTGCAAAACCCAGCAGGAATGAGTCAATGGAAGAAAATTCTGGAGTCCCAAGGAGCTCCTCTTAAAGAACCCACATATGGACTTATTCAGACTTACTGCATCTGAGCTCCAGCATGGGGTAGCTCAAAAGGCATCAGTGGCATAAAGTGAGGAGCCAAAGGGTCTGGCATCAAGTGGAGAGATGGGAAACACCTTCTCCCAGACAGAGAGGTGGGCAGAGACCACTGTTCCTTTAGTGAACCCTCCCGCACAGGGCCACAGAGCCAGCACCCAGGTGCCATATCTGAGACTCCATCAACCTGACTAACAGTTTCCCTTGACCTGGAAATCCCCTGAAGCTCTGCCCACCCAACTCATGGCCCTCCCAAGCTGTTAATAGTGGCTTTCCATATGTATACCTGGTCTTGGCTCATGCTTCACAGCTTCCTAAATTATCTCAAACCAGCAAAAGCTGGCCTCAGCAGGTCCCAGCTCCCATACCTCTTGCTAAGTGGCCCCAGGCCCAGCACTAGTAGTAGCCAGCTGAAGTTCACAGATTGGTTTTGCCTGGGAACCTCCAAGCCCAGCAGAAGCAGCAGTCATCTCATATTGCTTTATAACACACACAGGACGGCCCCCGGAAGATCACAGACAGGGCTGACCTTGGCTGTGGGGATGGAAAGTACAGTACAAGAAATGGAGGAGCCAAAGAACTTATACACATAAACAATGGGCATGTGGGAATTGTCTGTGGGAGTGGGGGTGCTGGGCAAAAGAGGGACAATTGTGACAACTGTAATAGTATAATCAATATAATATAATTTAAAAATAAAATTAAATAGTCCACAAAAGTAGTGTTGAAGTGCTATTTAATGTTTATGAGTAAAAGAAGGCTGAGATATATCTTACCAAGAAAATATATATTAGACAAGATTTGTTCAGACCTAAGTTACACTGATTTAGTTGATTTCAATGTTAAAAAGTCAGCAGTATGTATTAAATAAGACCTTTAAACTGAAACACACATTAAGCAAGTTTTACATTCATCAGTTGATGAAAATGTGGCCTGAAGCTCATAGGAAATTTATTCTCTATTTCCTCTAGAAGCTACATTCTGGGCCAACACGAAAGACAGAGAGCGCTGTCACTAGTCCCTTATGAAAACCTAATTACGAACTGGAGAGCCCTGAGTCCAAGACATAGGAAGTATGTCTTAACACCATGCTTTCAAAAGAAGGGAAGGAAGAGTGATAAGGTCTAAGATATCTACTGGTATTAACAAACTACTCCCAAATTTTGCAACAATGACAACAGACATTCGTATCTCATACAGTTTCTGAGAGCCAGGAATTCAGGAACAGCTTATTTGGATGGTTCTGTATCAGGGCCTCTCACCAGGATGTAGTCAAGTTGAAAACCAAGGCTGCAGTCATCTCAAGACTCAACTGTGGCTGAGAATCAGCTTCCAAGTTTACTCCAGCTGCTGTTGGTAAGCCTCGATTCCTTGGAGGCTGTTGCACAGAGGCACCACTATTCTGCAGGAGGTGAATAAGGTCACTCAGCATCAGCTGCCTGAGTTTCTTTATGATATGGCTGCTCACCTCTCTGAGAGCAATGGTCACACACTCGCAGTAAAGGAGAGAGAGAGAGACGAAGAGAGATGATATCAAGACAGAAGAGATGATATCAAGACAGAAGCTATTAGAAGTAAAACTTGCTAATGATATACCATCACATCTGCCATATTTTATTGATCACATGAAGAAACTCTACACAGTGTGGGCGGAAACTACACAAAGGCAGGGCTACTGGGAGGCGGAGATCAATGGGAAAGACATCCGAGGCAGGCAACTGCAATGCAATTTTGTACACACTTCGGTGTGGTCAGACTCCAACCTGAAGGTGGGACCATCAGTGGGAAATTAGAAAGAAGTCTTCCTATATGGCACAGAAATGCAACAGAGAGAACCTCTATTGACAAAATTTTTAGTCAGTAGCCTAAGGAGCCTGAGAAAAACTAGTTGCCTGAAATTCACCATTGAAATAGGAGAAAAAAGACAGAAAAAGTGAAGAATCGAAAAGTGATCAGAGAGGAGGGCTGCAAGACGTATCTGACTCTGACAGAGTACATTGGATATTATCCGATTCCCACTTCCTCACCTGAAATTTCCTACCTCCCTCTTTTTTTCAAGGATACGAAAATATTTTCCTTTCTCAATGGGGACTGTGAAGGGGTGCTTCCTGATTTCTCTTACAGAGCTACTACAAAATAATCAGATAGACAAAATGTAACCTATTAAGATGTAGAACATGACTAATACTTAGTTCCACGGCCTCATAAGTTATAACTGACATGAATTTCTTGAACTGCCATGGTCTCCTAGGTTCTTTCCCAAATTTATTTTCTAAAGGAAGCATTGCAACTAGCAAATGGCTTGATTCTGCAAAATTGTCTGTCATTGAGCTTTTACTAGATGGCAAACATTGTACTAAGTGATGGACAAATATTTATATGCGTGACAACCCAACCAGGGAGGTATAATTGGTATAATTTGCCAAGGACATGTATTTACAGTCTTGGCTGGAAACATGGCTTGAAACTTCTCTGTGATGTCACCTGGGGCATGGTGATCGTTTGCTCTGCTGTCACTCAAAATAGCTGTATGTTTTAGAATGAAGTCAGTATTTCTCACCCTCACGCATCGCAGCACTGGAGCTTCTGGAGGTCAGAAACACCATTAACTCTGCTCTCTCATTCACAGCATTGTAGCATATAGTAGGTGATCCACAAATATTGAGTAATTGCCACAAACCTCCCCTTCCCGGTCATGATACTAATTGCCTCCAGTAGTGTTCAATTCAAATCAATTCGATTCAACAATCATGTACTGACAACTTCTCATTTTGCTGGCAGGAAACCAGTTTTAACTTGAGCTTTATCCTCCAAGGCAAATTCGAAAATATTTCACCAATTGAAAATAAAACAGTATTCGATCCCTTTGCCAGTGATCAGCAGGAGCCAAGCTGGAGTTTAGTCATAACACCGACAGCAGCCTTGAGAGTCAAGAAAACTCTGCATTCTCTCAGCTGTGGTTTCCATTTTGGGCATTTTTTTCACCTCACTTCTTGTCCAGGCAAACAGAACTAAGCCAAGGTATTAGATCGTCTAATACTGCAGCTTCTGCCAGATTCTGGTAAAATGTCTCCACTGCATATCCGCAAGTGGATGCCACTTATGTTGTGAGATCTCTGTTAATTACTGTTTACCATGTTTATCTTCAGTAATTTGTATACTCTTGGACACGACTCATCTATGCAAATAAATATACAGGGCTTGGCAGAAGTAATGTCTGCTTGAGTGTGGTTGGTAGGGTAATAATATGGGTGTAATAATGTATAGTTTTTATTTGATATTTCATTTAAAATATCATATGATGTGCTTGAGTGTGATATCATTATGTTACAGAATTACATGCTTACGATTTTGTAAAAAAAAGGTTTTGTGATAAAAAGGGGCATCCTTTGCGCTGGACCCTGTATTATGCTCCTAAACAATGACTCTGAAAGCCATTGGTTATTTCAATGATGCTACCTTTGGAAAACTCTTCTTCCAAAATTACATTCAGAACCAGTTTGTGAGCTGCAAAAAGAAAGTAACACAGGCTCATACTTTGTTATTAACCATATAAGAAAATCAGATTCCTTGCTCTACAGTCACAGTTAATTCATTTTTCTTAATGACGATTGTTGTATATGATTCTCAACATTATTTAACCGCTTTATCTAACAAACAAAATTAGGCTATTAAAAAAGTAACCATAGTAACAGCAAAATTGGTCTCAAAAGATGCAGATTGTGGACCTAGCATTGAGTGGTTTTCAGTGTACAGCAATCTCTTTACCTCTTGGTTTTCACAGTGGGCGCCACCAGGAGAGAAGAAGTTGTTAGAAACTATCTGGGCACTATACAAATTTAAAGACTAAGCATAGCATTTGAAGAAAGACTAGAGAGAGTGAAAATTGAGTCATTTTAGCACAGAACAGTAAATCAAGGAAGCCATAACTGATCATTTTTAGAATCAATATGATGAGATTTATTACATCTTTGATTCCTAGGGATCTTCAGGAAAAACTTAGTCTGGGCTGTGGTTAGAGCGGAGTGGAAAGCGAAATAAGTTCTCAGGGACTGGAAGAAAGATGACCCAGTGCAGTGGACAGGTTAGACATGTCAATTCAAGGTTAGTCAGGTTAAAAGATGAAGTCAACCTGAAGCAGGGAAACTCTGCAATAGAGACTAACAAGAACCGTCACAGAATGCATGGAATGACTTACCAGAAAAACACCCAGAGTAAATACCGTGGGCTCTGTTCTCTCCTTCTGTGCTTATAACCAGTGTGACCACACCACCCTATTTACAACACCGCTTGAAGCTGAGTTTTCCTTTCTATTCCCAGAACAAAGGCCTGTCATATTCAAACTGGATAACTGTAATCTCCACTCCCTTAGATTTCCTAGTGTGAGCAGATGCTGTGATACCTCAAATTGTTATCTGTTACAATCAGAAAAAAATATATAGTTTATGAAATATACTTTGCTGAGAAAAATAAATCCAAGGTCCTTTACCGAATGACGAACTATATGAAAACTGGGACCACTGGGAAATCTTACTTGAAAAGATCTTTAGACAACTAAAACCTCATACCTGAACACCTGATAAATAACCTAAATTACAAAAAGGATTTATATAAACATAGTCTATACATAAGTGTTATAGGGATGCTGAATCAGGGAGGGAATAAAAAGAAATCATATTCAGAAAATATTTATTAAGATTCTATCATTTATAGAGAGAAATATCAATATGAATGAAATATCATTCCTACCATCAAGAAGCATTCACTTTAAAATGAAAATAAGTGAATATATATATATATATATTTAAAAAATTCTAAAGTGACCCATGATTTCAGCTAATAGGTAATGAAAATTTTATCAGGAAATGTCTGAAAATAGAATTAGGCTTTTTCAGTTGTCATAGAAAAAGGCAGATTCAAAATAAAAGCAATAGCAACCAAAATATCAGAGTGCTATATGGATCTATTTTTGAAGAAAATGTTCCCCATTACCTTGTATATTTTTTACCATAGTAGGGAATGTCTCGGGGCCAGCCTTGGCATAGACGGCTGAGAGGCGTGGAGAAGACAGGACAGTAAATAGAAAGAGACCTAAGAAAAGAAACACACAAATGAATTAGATTTTTTTTTTTTACTTTTGAAAAAGTATTAAATGGTCCAAAAAAATTTACAAGGCACAACATACCTTGTTCCTTTACCTCTTTGGAAGTTTAATGAGTATAACAAATTAAAATCTCAAGAAGTTTAGTAAAGAAGCCAAATAAGTTCCTTGGATCCAATATATTTGCAAATTCAGAGGAGGAAAATTTTCCCCTTTTCTGTGTTTATAACTGATGAAACTAATTTATGCAGAGCATGCAGGGTTGAGATCCCAGGCCCAACACTTAGTAGCTGCTCGACTTCAGAAAGTTTCAACATCTCAAGCTTTTGTTCCTTTTCTTTTCAAAGAGTAAAAATAGAATCTACGTTGGGTTGAGAAGGGGTGCTGAGCCCAGTTCCTGTTACAATGAACACTGATTATTATATTAATAACACATGATGCACTTGGTATTAGGCTAATTTCATAGCGTGTAGAGGTCTTGTAGAAGCCTGGCTTTCTGGAAATCATGCTGTCTTCCCACTGGCACTGAGCGGGACTGAGGAAACCTGGACGCTCTGGCACAAGACAGTGAGAAAGCTGTTGGAGTGGGTCTCCAGCAGTCTCCTCAAATCTCCCTCACTACCCTCCCACTTTCTCAGTTCCTCCTCAGTTTATACTCTATTCCTAGACCAATTCTTACCGCGGAACTCTTTCTTAGAATAGTTCCCTCAACAAACCAAACACTTAAAAAAAATTCTCACCACATGCGAGCCACTGATGTGCTCACAATCCAAGACAGAAGCAAGGGAAAATTGGGCTGCTTCAAATCCTCCTGATTCCATGCAGTCTGGCCTCCCTGGGAAGTAGTGTCCTGAGCCCTGCTGCTAGATCCAGGATCCTTGACACATCTCGCTTCAATGTTGGAAAAGCTGTTTAGCGTAGGTGAGCTGTAGATTCCTCACATATAATGTAAATTTAACCACATTCATCTTTCGAGTTCATAACAAATGTCAATTCCCCTCTGATTGTCTTAAGAAAATGGTTGACTTTTCCCTAAAAACTTGTACACTGATTACTGACCAGAAATTCCATATCTAAAAATTCTATACTTAAATATAAAATTAATTATTTCTTATTTGTAATGTTTAAAATGTATCTATCTGGTTGTGTATAATGATGGTATGTATTTATGGATGCCAAGTGTTACTATATTGTCTTTTCGAGACTTTAAGCATATGAAAAGCAGGGTAAATGATTGATTTTCTTTGAATTTTATAGCACCTGAACTAGTATCATACATTTTTGAGTCTTTCATAAAAGAATGGGAAAATTATCAAAATAGATACTTTTTAAAGTTTTTAAAATTCAACATAATTTTGAAGTGTTTTTGTCTGTTTGTTTGTCCTGCCAAAAAGCTCTTATTTCATATTAAATCTGAGATATTAGCCCTGGCCAATGCGGCTCAGTTACTTGGAACATCATCCCATACACTGAAAGATTGCAGATTTGATTTCCGTCAGGGCACATGCCTGGGTTGTGGGTTCAATCCCCGGTTGGAGAGACTGGGTGAGGAACAACCTATCAATGTTTTTCTGTTACACTGATGTTTGTCTCTCTCTCTCTCTCCCTCCCTCTCTCTCCCCTACCACAGTCTTCTTCTCTCTCTAAAAGCATGAAAAAATGTCCTTGGGTGAGGATAAAAAATGTTAAGATATTATAATAACTTAAAGTAGATTAAAAATATAACTCGAATATTATCATGATAGAGGTACTATAAATGCATATTAAAATATATTATTATCTTAAAACATATTTAGAATATGTTTTAAAATATAGTGTAAACTTCAGGCTATCTAAAAATTATCTTATTTCTGTCATTGTCCATTATTACAAATACAGTTTCACTTTCAATTGTGAATTAAAATAATTATTTCCAATTATTTCTTTAATTCTTAGATGAATAAAACTCATTAATTATTTGAGTAAAGACTTTTGAAGGTGATAAAAAAAACTAAGGACGACATTAACCATAGTGCGAGCATTCCCATGCTGTGCTTATTCTATATACCCAAACTCTAGGGAATGCTCAATGTTTAAATTTAGAAATTGAGTCATCAGAAAATATCGCATTTCTAAATTCCTCCTACATAAAAAAAACTATTAGTGTACATGATAAAAAGAAGGCAAATTGTTTTAACAAAGCTATTACAGAGTAACCCTTGCTAAGAACAGTATTTAACTTGTAGTTTAACTAAATAATATCCCCTGAGAAAAGGGAGTAAAGAACCAAACCAAACTGTTTTTTTTACAGGTTAAACCCAGAGAGGCCGCCCAGTAACCTTGGTAACTAGTGGACTTGAAACTGGAATTCCAGTCTTGGTTTCATAGTCTCTATGTTGAGCTTTGCTGAAAGCCTCTGCATTTAGACTTTCTGCCTGTAGATATATCTCTTCAACTCCTGAAATAATATTTTAGATCATGCAGTTCCCTCATGCTTCAGGTTTTAATTTGCATGGCTGTTAAAAAGTAACATATTTCTCATTCAGCATTCCCAATTGGTAGACTTCTTAATACTTATTTAAATACAAACTCTTGTAATAGCCACAATATTTATTATTTAAAAACCTTTTTTACTCCACTTGATATTATATTCATACATTGGGGTGTTTCTCCTCAGGCAAAGAGTTAACAATTCTTATAAAAGAAAATGCAATTTAAAGAGCATTTAAAGTGATTTAACTTTTTAAAAAATGTTTAGTTTAAATATGAAGGGGAAAAATGCATTCCCCTAAATGAGTATTTTAATTAGGGCAAATTGAGAATTTGACCCCAACTATTAGGAAGGAAGTTCCCGTAAACTGGCAATAATGCTTAAAAACTTTCTGTTCCCAAAATGAAATATGTCAAAATAGCCTAGAAAATGGGCTAAACTCATTAAAACAGCATCTCTCTCTCTTTCTCACCCCCCTCTTTCTTTCCCTCCCTCCTTACCCCCCTCTCTGTCTGTCTCTCTCTCCTCTCTCTCTCTGTCTCTTCATCTGTCTCTTTGTGTGTGTGTGGCTACTTCGGCTCTTGTGAGCTGATCATGTACACAAGATGTGCAGGAAATGTCGCTCTTTAGTTTTGCAGTGAAATTAATTCTTTTAGTGACTTTCAACAACATTCTGTAGACTGGCAGCTTGCCATCTGGAGAAAAAACTGACACTTGGCTCCCATGGGCCCACTGAGCAGCATTGCTGCGAGATAGCATTAGTAGTTGAAGGAAATGGAAATGGAAGCACAGACTGCGTGACACATAAAACAGCGCAGCCAGCATGACTTTAAAGTGGGCGGGGGGGATAAGAACTGTTGGCCTTTCAAAGGGGTTTTTATTCAATATCTTTTCTCAGAGAGACACGTTAGAATTCAAAAAGAATGAAACTATTTACTTCTAATTTAGTTGGTTAATGAAACAACTGAGTAGCTTATTAATAAGGAATACTGATAGGGGTAAGTATAGTACCTTTTAAGATCATATCAAGAGCTGTGAGTAGTTCATTGTTTATTTATACCTCGAAAGGCACATGGTAAGCACTTAAATTTTGATTCATTAGTTGAATGACTTTATACAATGTTATGTTGTATCTTTTAGGCTTCCAAACAATTTTTAATTTTCATGAATCCTTTTTATCAAAGATAAAAATGTACCATTTAAATATTTCTTTAAAAAAGATTGCCTAAGATTATGACTTGATTATATGTAAAATACGCAATAAATTTACTATCTATTTAAACCAAACCAAAATGAAACAGAACAACTGTTTGAAAATCAAATTAAAAATTCTGTGAAATGTATTATTTAAACATAACAATACTTTTTGCCTAGTTAATTTCATTCAAAATATGCTTATTTCCCAGACTTTGCAAAAACATTCTTATGAATAGCTATTTTTTATACTATTAAAATTAATTCAACTATTAATTCCCCTTTGATTACTCACTAAAAAAGAGGCAGAAATACTATAATATATAAAGTGCTATATTTTATCAAGATGTAGAGTATGGGCTTCATATCTGGGCTCCAATGTTAAAAGCATATTGTTGTTTTATAATGTTTTAAAGTTAAGAAGCCATTAAAGATACCTATTTTTTATTGAGTATTTGCAATATTCTAAATTCTTTAAATTGATTAAGTCAACTTCTCCCATGATCCCATGATATTGCAAACGGCATTGTACTATAACTATATAAGAAAATATGACAACGAAGAGCTGAAGTAACTCTCCCAGAATACTTAAGGAATGAATAGTCAGAAACAAGAATCCAAGTCAGGTAGTTTGTCCCTTGACTCCTTACTTACATATATGGAACCAAATGCCTCCTTCATAATTTTCCACGTGTTAATTCTACCTACTTAATTCTTCTACAAATGAAAAAAAAAATCAGTTTAAGAGCTACAAACACCAAAGTAACCTAAATCTCCAAGGAGTAGCACACTCCAAGATTATGTATTACACTCAAAATTTAATTACAGATGGTCTCCAATTTACAAGGGTTTGACACACGATTTTTAGACTTTACAATGGTGCAAAAGCAATACACTTTGAGCAGAAACTGTACTTCAGGTTTTGAATGTTGATCTGTTCCTGGGCTAGCGACATGAGGTGTGATGTTCCCTCAGGGTCTGGGCAGCAGTGGGAAGACGCACTCAGGCCAGCCACAGGCGAACGTAGGTGTTCTGAGGGCGTTTAAGTGAGGCCAGGCTCAGCTTTGATGTTTGGTATATTACGTTTATTAAAGGCATTTTTTGACTTCTGATAAATTTATCAGGACATAACCTCATCGTATGTCAAGGAGCATCTGTATAGTTTCCCAGGCTCATGGGTGCTTGAATAATTTTGTCAGGTAAAGCTTTGAGGAAAATGTCCAGAAGAAGAATGTCTAATGAGCTTATGTTTACTTTGAAATTAGCTTTTACTCATACTAATTTTTCACTTTCATTTTTAAAATCTTTATGATAACATTGTACAGCAAAAGGGGAGCACCCCTTGTTCCAAATAATATTACACAATGCTTATTAAATAATTACAAAAGTGACCATAAGTACATTCTAGATTGTAGAAAGAACTCTGGCTCTGTCAATTCTTAGGTAAGTCTCTGGTGGTAGGTTGAAATTACATTAAGGAATTACTTATAAAGTTAAAGGACAAAGATGTAGAGAGAGGTTAATATGGATAGAACAGATTCTAATTCCAAAGTAAAACTCATCTTACCCAAAGAGAAGGTGGGCAAAGGGGGAGCCAATTGTTGTAGCAGCTGAAAACGGTCTTTATGTTAACTATGTAAGGCTCAAATAAAAAAGGATGACACAAAATACCATATAAAGTTACCAAGAAACACTTTAATTTATGTTCTCACCACCTTTTTCCCTTGGGCAATACAGCTATCCCAAACATTTAATTAGGAGGTTGATATCATGGAAGTATGGCTGTAATGAGACAGCCTGGGAGTGCTGGTTGTGGAAATGTGACTAGGGATCGCTCTGCTGCACTGTAAGAAAGGGGACATCACAGGAATACGTGGCTCTGAAAGACATCTAATGATTTGGGGGAGACTCTACCGCATCCCAACCCCTTTTACAGTTGCCAGAAGATGTGGCAAATATAACTTGCCTTATAAGCTTCGAAATGTATCTTTTAATGCCCAGGGTTGTTACAGCTTCCAGTCAAGACGATCCTGATGCAGATGGCTCCAGCAATACAGCTCAAATAATAGAAGCCACTAAACATTTGCAACACAATTTAAACAATGAATAAACACGCGGGTGGTATTGCTTGATGAAGGACAAATCGTAACGATGTGAAGTTCGGATTCTTTCCCTTTCATTCGAGACCAGAGAGATAGCAGCGAAGGAACGCCTTTCATGGTTTCACGGAAATATTGTCTCCGTGCGCATGTGATTCTAAAGAACCAAAGGATGGAACCTGTAGTAGCTACCCTGTGAAAGTCTTTTCCCAAAGTGCAAACTGCTAGGAGAAAGTGGGCTATGCTTTGCTTGTTATTTATAAAAATGCCGTCACAGTCCTAGGAGCTCTCGTTCTGATGTCGTCCCTTCACTTAACTGCCAGCCTCCACAGGCACACAGAGTGCCAGTCCAGCGACAGCCTCATGCCTTCCCCATTTTATATGAGACGCGTCTGAACCTCCCCATAATCTCTGGGAGCCAACAGCAGGGCCTGTCACACAAGCAGTGAAACTGTTTGTTTGAGTGATTAGCACAGTGGTCCATTATTTGTTCAGTGACAGAGACTTATGATGAAAGCTTCTAAAATGCCATTTGAGATGACAGGGAATGAAAATCCCCAAGTCAGAGACCATAGCTCTCAGGGTCTCCAGAGCGGCGTTGTTGTCTGCAGAGCTGGAAACGTGCGAAGATGTTGCCCCATGGACAGCCCCCGGATCAATTTATCATCACCAGCCAGGAACTCACTTGTGGCAAAATCAATACAGAACTTCAGGCTCCCCGATAAAGAATCGGAGAGAATTTTATTTAATCTTTTACTTTGCAAATGTTAGCTTGAATCCAATGAGGAACACTACATGTCAGACTCTTCTATGAAGTTGAACTATGACAAAAAAAAATTGCCCAAATATTATTAGAGAAGTAATCTAGGATGTGACCAGGGACTAGAAACTTACTACTTCAGTCTGATCTCATTACAGAGAAATAAAGGTACATTTATAATGAATAATAAAATAATCCTGATAGATAAAAATTGTATGGTTCAAAAAGGTCAAAGTTCTGAAAAGAAAAATTTATGTAAAAATGAAAATATTGTGCTGTTATTTCACATTCATGGATTTCAAGTACTTCAACCACTGCAAAATAGTTGTTATATAAAGTTCAATGAAAACATATTGTGGGAAATTTCTGAAAGAAGCTTGTCATTATAACAGTGTGATTGAACAATAACAAAACCAAACAATATCTTCTTTAGAGTCAAACTTTTATTCTTTGCCAAAGTCTGTATAAATATTAATAAATCAATATTCATGGTAACAATGGGCTAAACACTCAATATTTTCATTTTACAAAAGAAGTAATTGAAAGACAACAAAAGTAAGTAATAGCACAAGGATGCAAAGCTAGTATGTAGTTGATCTAAAATAGGATCCCAAGAAACCCAGCTCCGGAGTGTGGGCTTGTAAACACTGGCATTCTCGTGAAAATGAGGCCGTTTCGTCTTCCCCAGTCAACTATAGGTCTTTTGTATCAAACCTCAAGGATTTTAAGGAAATTACTTATAAAACAGCCAGATCTTCTTCTAATGGACTTTAACATCGTGCTCAAAAATACTACTGTAGCCATAATCATACTATGTGTTACCACTGTGAGTTCCTGAAATTGCTCCAGTGGTAATGGAGTTAACGACAGGATTCTCTAAAGCAAAACATTTATATGTAGGATACATACGATCATCAATCCTAGAAATATTCCAAACCATTCTCCTCCAAGCCTTGGTGTCTTATACTAATTGGAATTCCAATGGAAATTAGGTTAAATAGGGAAAGAAAATACTAACTTGTTTTAATTTTAATAGTCTTTGCAATTACACACACCCATATGCACACACGCATCGAGTCCAAATTCGAGGGTTGACCTGGCAATGCTGTATAAGTTCCATTGCTCAAATTAATCTAATATTGATTTGCTATAATATCACTACCCCTTTTACTTGGAAGTTACAATATAATTATACTTGTTTACTAAATTAAAAGCAGTTCTCATAGGGGCAATGTTTAGAAAACAGATGGGTACAAACAATATGAAAAGCACATAAGATTTATTCTGATACTCTCTACAGAGCAAATAAAAAAACACAACATAAAATGTAGGCTATCCTGTGTAAAAAAAATCAATGCATTTCCTATAATACATCAGTATGGACTTTGTGATCACAGAATTTCTGCAGAGTAAATACCTATTTTAGCCTAACAAGTGGTTTCGGAGTATTAGAAGCAGGGCATGCCAGCTTTCTAACTGAAATGTCCCTATATTCAGAGGTCTAGCTTTCTGCCTGAAACTATTTCAGATTGCGAGGAAATTCAAACACTGGGTATCAGTCCATTACCAAAAAATAGTATTTTTACATCTTGACAGCTTGCTAGTAATGTGTGGGGACAAAAGAGCACTACTAAATCCCAATTAATTGCTACTTCATGTGTTAGAACACAAGGTTATAGCTGAGTAGAATTTTAAATCCTAAAGTCAAGAACATATTTACTCTGAGCAGATTTGAGGAATAGACAATTTATAAACTCACTGCTGTTTAAATTTCCAATTCTTTTAGGAACAAGAGACAACCACCAGTTTTGGGGGGTTTTTTGGTTTAATTTTATAGTAAAAAATTTTTTTTGGTTTAATTTTATAGTATGCATATAGTACACACATAGAATGAATTCACAGGGGGATGACTTTTTATATGGACAGAAACTAGAGGGTTCAGGAAAATGTAAAGAAAAATATTTCCTCTCTCTGAAATTGTCTGTCACTGAGAATCTAGATAAAGAATACATATTTTTAATATTTTCTATTTACAGTATGAACTTTTGTACCTTAGTGTATATTGTAGGATAATTAAGTAAGAGTACCATTACCTCACTCTCTAGCAAACATAAGTGAATGTACACTGATATTTATTTGCTTTCTTTCCTCCTGAAACCTCAGGTCAAATGCTCTTGACAACTCATCTGCAGATCCCCACTGGTAAGGCAGCATGAAGACTGCTTCTGTTATTTCATTTCAGAATTTTTCCTGCAGCTGATATGCTGGTACCAGCTGGGGCTCATGTATCCAATATCCTCCTCCTCACACATCCCACCTAGAGTAGCTTTAACTCTCTTCAGGACTAATTTATCTTAGTTTTTCCCAGTAAGGGGGTCCACTTCTCCTGCTCATAGTCATAGGTTATCACCAACGATTAAACTTGGTACAATGAAATATTAACATGGTTTTAGCTTCTCTGTTGCTACGATCAAACTAAACTGCATTAGTAGGAGCTGGACATAGAATTAGTCCAAAGTTGGGCAAAGAACAAGACTGATTGTATGGTTTAAAGGATTCTAGAGAATTTACGTTATATCAAATAGTTTAACCATTAATTAACTAATAATTTTAGTCAAATTGCTGAGAGAAGAATAAGTGCCAGAAAGCTATAGCTCATATATTCCTACATATACAGAAACTAGCCATGAAAATCCCCATGAATTTCTTTAAGATATTTCTCATAAAGGATAAGTCAAGCAATTGTGTATATAAAATTAGATTAGGGTTTTAGTTAATTGCAAGCTTAATTAGCTTTGAGACTATTTATGATGTGACAAGCAAAAACAAAACCAAAAAATTAAAGCCATTATTCATTTATTTTCTCAACGTGTGCATTTTATTTGTTTCATAAAACAAATGTAATTGAATATTGACTATGTACAGAAAGTTTTCTAAACACTGGGTATACACCAGTGAACAAGATAGATATTATCCCTGCCCTTGTGGAGAATACAGTTAAGCAAGGAAGACAGAGGTTAAACCAGACACTGCATTAATAGATGGTAAGTTTTAAGATAAATATGCACATGTGGTATGGAGACTCCATGCTGGTGGCATCATTAAGGAGGAATAAAATAAATATATAAATAAAAATTTTACAAGGAAGAATGCTAGCAAGAGAAAAGAGTTATCTGACGAAGGCATGGAGAAGTGAATAATCTGAGAAATAGAAACTGGTTTTTTTTTAAGTCCCAGAAGCAAGAGAGAACATGGCATATTCAAGAAAGTAAAAGAAATCAAGCATAGCTAGAATATAAAGTGTGCTGTGAAAATAAATAGATATCAAAAAGAAGGAATAAGTAGTAGCAAGAGCTGGGAAATTCTCATCAATTTGAAAATGTTTAGCTTTATCCAAGGAATAACACAAAGCTGATTGAAACAGTTTAAACACAGGTGTAGATAGGTGTACTAAAGTGATCAGAATGCTTTATAAAGATCATTTTAGACCTAGCTGTAGGCTTTAGGACTCCGTAAGAATTGGGAGTTCCCAACTGGGAAGAGGCAATGTGAACTTTTATCAGGGCTGGTGGAAAGACTTAGAGCTGAGAGCCAGGAAAGATATTCCATCCCTAAAATAACAAAATAAATAAAAAATTTGTTTCACTATCTCTGAGAATTTGTCTCTGTCCTAAAACTCAAGTGGGGAGAAGAAATTTTTAAAAGCTAAGGTTATGTCAGACATAACAGTAGGTTCCAATTTACACGGGTCATGAAAAATAAAATCCTAAAATGATCACTTATATTTTTAATCATGCCCCAGGTAATGAAAACTCTAGGGTATCCACAAGAATAAAAGAAAAAAAGAAAGAAAGAAAAAGCAAAATCATTCTATAACTTAAAAAAAATTAAGTGACCTAAAAATTAGCTCAGAAGAAAAAAGTTAATATCACACAAGAGAAACATCAGAGAAGAGGCAGCACACACAATAAAATGTACATTAAGATTCCTAGCAATTTCACATTAGAGTAATTCTGTAAAAAATTGCAAATTATGTATATTGAAAGTGACTGATGATATAAAAGAAACTGAAAGAACAAAAATGAGGGGAAAAAACAACCAAGTTTAGAAAAAAACGAAATGAACTTGTGAAAATGAAAAATAGCTTTATAATTAAACACTCAATGGGTAAAAGATAGAGCTGAAAAAAATTAACCATATATCAACAAAAAGAAACACAGATGAAAAATATTAAACATCAATTAAAGTAGGGAAACTAATATGAGAAGTTAGTACATAGTTTCAATATGTAGTCCACTGAGGAGGAAAAGAAAGAAATAGGAAGAAATACTATGTAAGGAGAAAAATACAGAGCATTTTCCAGAAACATTGAAAGTCATAAATATTAGAAAACTGAGTTCAATTAAATAAGTAAATAAATATAAAGTGAGAACTAAAAATACTGTAGTGAAGCTATTACAAATAGTATATAGCAAAGAATAAAATCTAAAGAGTGACAATAACAAAACCCAAATTAACTCCAAAGAAACAACAATGTTATCGAGAGGATTCTTCCCCAAAGCAACAAAAGAGGTCAGTGGCTTCAACGGTCAATGTAGAATCCAATACTCTATAAATTTTCATTATAAAATAAAGGACAAATTGAATTTTTAGGTAAAAAAGAAGAGAAAACCTATGTGTTTTTCACTCATAAATTCAGTCACATAACAAGTAAATGAAAAATTCTGCAAAAAAAGAAATTAAATGCAAAACAAGAGTATTACACAAAAAAGCAATAGTAAAACAATTATGAAAATTCACAACTAATTGAGGAGCATTAAAAACAGGTATCTAAAATGCAAGGTGAGAATATTATGGAACACGCAAGGGGTAAAATCAGAGCTAAAATGTTCTAAGATCCAACTATACGTTCTTTGAAGAAATGTAGAAATATTGGTAAACTTTAGATTTCATTCAGTTAGAAAACTATATTCACTATGAAATAGAAATAAATTGGGTAGCTCCTAATTAACATAAAGGAAAAAAGGAAATAAATACAAATTGATAAATTCAACTGAAGAAAGTAAAGGCTAGGAAGTAGGAAACAAAACTCATCATAAACAGAAGACAGAAAATCAAATCATAGAATTAGACTTGAGAGATGGGTGAAAAAGGTGAAAGGGATTAAGAAGTATAAATTGCCAGTTATAGTAATAACCACAGGGATGTGAAGTACAGCATAGGGAATATAGTCAATAATGTAATAATTATGTCTGGTGTCAGGTAAGTACTAGACTTACTGGGGTAATCACTTCAGGAGATATATAAATGCTTAATACCTTGTGCACCTGAAACTACTATAATATTGTATGTCAACTGTAACTGAAAAACAAATTTAAAAATAAATAAAATATACCTCAGACTAACAAACAGAAAAAAAATGGTAGAATAAATTCCAAAAATATCAGTAACCATGACAAAGGTGAATTAAGTGCATCACTTAAAAGAATTCTCAAATTAAATTTTTAGTAATCCATATTATGCTTTTTATAAATGTTACATTCAAACGTAATGACAGAAATGTTGAAAGCAAAAGGATGAAAAACATATCAGATATATACTAGCAAAGAAAATAAAAAAAGAAACTGAAATATTAATGAAAACAAAATAGACCTATATTAAAAACAAACAAAAGAAGAAAGAACAAAACATATTTAGGGTAGCCAGAGAAACCAAGCATTAAGATATTTCTGGACTGGGAGGCCTGAAAAACATTACCTGCAAAATCAAAGAGAAAAAACCACAAAGGTGCAAGTGCACATGGCAATTGCACGTCTGCAGACACGCCTTCCAGATAGTGTGACACGTGTGCAGGTGGGGACACACACCCAGTTGTTCATGTTAACGGTGTTTGCACAGAACTGTAAACAGCTTTGTTGTCCACATATAGGAAAACGGATAAAGAAGTGATGGTATATTTATAAAATATGACACTAAATGTTTAATAAAAATCAATAAAATAACACACTAGATATATGTCAATGTGAGTAAATCTCAATAACACTGCTGAAGAGAAGTATGCTCATTACAATATCTCATTACAATACCTTGGAGACATGTAACACAGACTGTGTATCATTCGTGGATACACATATAGGTGGGGATGGAGGGAGAATGTACAACAGACTCAAAGTGGTTGCTCTGTCTGGAGAGAGAGTAAGTGTATGGGAGAGAATAGCAAGCCACTGAATTCTTGCTGAAACTTTCTATTACGTCTCCCATTTGGACAGAAAGCCTCAAGCCATTTTAAGACCCTTCTTACTCAGTAAGGTGGGTCCTTGAACAAAGTTGTTTTGTTACAATGTTGATGAGATACCTTAGGAACCCAACCCTTGTTTATATCGGATTCTGGCAAAACTGATTTTGTTACACATCCTGTCGCTTAAATGCACAGAACTTATCGGCAATGTTCAGTGTGGACTTACGGTGAATCTTACCTTTTTGAAAAAATTAAGGTTAAAACAAAAACTAAACTTTTTAAGTCTTATTTTTTTCCCCAGGACTAATCGTAAAATACCCAGTGATGGAGACTATGGCAGTAGTCAATGAAATGCCTCAGGATTTACATTATTTTACCACTATTCTTGAGGTATCAAATTGAGAGCAAATTTACTTTATTAGGGACAATCTTGCTTGCTTTAAAGCACATTAGCATTGAAATCCTTAGAAGTGAACTGATTGCAAACCTAATCAAAATGTAAAGCACATTTAAAGGATAGCGAATGTTTTCATTTAGTGTTTAACTTCATTATCCTAGCAAATAATGAGAGAGAGAGACAGAGAGAGAGAGACAGAGAGAAAGATTCTGTCTCTAGGTCTCAGGCCACCAGTTGTTCCCCAAAGGCTTTGCTGTTACAGCTTTCTCTTCTCAGCATAGCCCCCAGGTTCTGCTCAACATGAGTCCCTTGACAGGAGAGGAATGTGGCTTGACATTTTCTTATATGTATAAAGCCATTTCCACCTCATGTTAAATAAAGCTTGGGGGCTAATGGTTTGGTAGAATTACAGGACATTTTCAAAGTTTAGTGTTTCAAAAATTTGTCCTAATTGCATAAACAAACAAACAAAACAACTAAATATAGCAATACAGTGCAGCCTACCTTTGCTCTGCAAAAGCTCCATTCAGCTGGAAAATGTCTCAACCAGACACATGAACAACCAAGTATTTCTCACTTACTTAGTACTGATGTAGAGTATGCTGGGAAATTTTCACAATTAGATGGATTTTCCTATACACTCTAACATTAGGACTTCTAATTGATTTTTCTCTAAGTTTAGAGAATCTTTTCAACCAACTGTAGATCCTTCATAATTTGTAGAGCATGCTGGGAAGAAATCTAATAAAACTCTGAGTTGACACCTTTGCCTAATACCTGGAGGTATGAGGTAGGGGTGAGGAGAAGGGAAACACAAGCAGTGTCATGCTGGAAAGATGTGATTATGATGGCATTTTAACGAAGAGCTGTCTACTGTAACTACGTGCTCCTGCTAAATTGGTAGAGAATACACACCGTCATACTGTTATTACAGTAGACTATCTTTTCACTTGTATGTTTTATCATTCTCCTTCATCATCTGACCACCAAATCAATCTGTTAAAAAGTATCATTTTATCCCACTTGATTGTTACCCCCAAAAGGCATGAGCTATCTTTAGTTTATTTATTATTGTAGGCGCTGGTATTGGATATTTTATCTGAGGGGGTAAGTGGAGAAGGGGAAGGAACAATCAGAGGAGTTGTGAATGAAGACACTTGATTCTGTGATGGGCATGTTGACTTAGAAAGGCCTAATGGAGACCGAAGGTTGATTCTTAGTAAGTACTGTAGTTTGCAATGTGGTTTGGAGCTAAGGAGAGAGCTACAACTACCTGTAAAACTCAGAGCTATTGAAAGCGGAGGTGGGACTGGAAATACGGGAATGAAAAGGACAACTAGGAAAACTATGGTGCAAGAAGAGGCCTAAGATCAGAAAGTCCAGCAAATACCAACATTTGATAATATTTTCAGGAAGAGGAGGTTAAAAAACAGCTAATAAAGTATTGTTTCATGAAAGATATAGGAGAAAGAATGTTATACAATTGTCATCTTGCAAAACTAAAGGCTACTCTAAGTAATGGGACAGGCAGAACTTGATGGTGGTAGTAATGGTAGCTGAATTGAAAACATGAATCTAAAAGAGTGGGATTACGGGTGTCCTGACTAAGAGCACAGGAGTGCAGAACTGGAGGGAATTAATGGAGACCAAATATAGCCATGAGGTAGTATAAAAGGGATGTGGAGATCTTTGCTAGAACCTCAGTCGTAGAGTGGATTATAGCCTTATCTAACTTTTTAAATGTTTGTTGTATCTAAAAGGCACCCCAGCATGACAGAAACATTTCTATCTTTAATTCTGAAGGGCAAAGGAGATATCCTGTGTCTAATGATAACGCACAGAATACAAATTAATGAACAAAAGAACAAGTCATGCAAATGTTGTCAAATGGGTTTCTTTTAAATTATTCATAGGGTCATACTTTTACTTATATTTAATATGTTATATTAAATATGTAGTTACACATGGAATTGTTAGTAAAATATAAATATATTAATTGTCTCATTACTATAATGTGAAGTGTTCATATGAAATTAAAATAATGAATGTGATTTGAAAGATTGCAGTTCCTTTCTAACTATGCCCTTATCTTCAAAAAATTAAGCTAAAAATTACTATAAGCTTCACCCTGGTCAAACAAATAATGAATTTAAATAACTATAGTTACTAGAAGTAACCCAATTTTGCTGATATTTAGTTTACCTTACATATATTCTTTTTCTTTTTTCCCTAATGAGTTTTTCCAAAAGCATCACTTTCAAAGTCAATTTCGTGCTACAAAAATGCACCATAAAAATTGTACTTTTTCCTATTGCTAATTATTAAAGCATTTTAATATTTCTCTAATCAAAACAGCACACTGAGGACCCTATGTTGTGATCCCCTGTACTTGGAGGTTTACATTTGCCATCTCTTCCGTGACTTGCCCGTCATCCTCTGCCCGCCACCACACAGCACCGCAGCAGCTCGCCCTTACCCCCACCGTAAACACCAGTCCTAACCTTCACTCCTGTTAACCATGGGTTATCTGACCACAAACCTCTTGTCCCTGCTGTTTTAATTAAACTTTTTCTCTAACTCTTTCTGAGAATATCCGTCATGATCTATACCTGCAACTGGCTGTTTCTTGAAGGTATTAACCTTTAACCTCCTTCAATGCAGAACTCACATTCCCTTGTTTTAGGGAAAGAAGGGGACATGGGGCTTCTCAATGTAAAATGCTACTTTCTGGAAATAAAGCTACTACCTTTCTCATTTCCCTCATATTGAATGAGTCACTGGATAACACAATTTTCAAAAATTTTCATTAGCTCCCCTTTGTCTTTTCAATATAATGAATTTGAAATAAAATATCCCAGAAAGATTTCCAAAAGTTCACTGGATGGCATTCAGGAGGGAGACCTAACCTTGTTTCTTCAGATTTTTAAAACTGTGATGCTTCTTTTCTCAGTTCTAATGGCAATTATCTTCCTGACACATCTGTTCCGGTGAAGCTGTACCATTCACAGTACCAGAGTGTGTGTTTTCTATTCTGTCTGCAATGCTTTGCTCATGCCAACCCTACTTCTTTTCCACTTTTGCTTCTGTTGAGCTCTTTTTATGCTTGAATAACAGCCTTTGATTATCTTGTTTAGTGATATTTACATTCTTTTAATTTCTTCCCCATTGATTGCATTTCTGTCCAAAAAGGAGAAAAGAAAGAGAAGAGGAAGGAAGGGAAAGAGGGAAGACAGAGGGGAGGGAAGAAGGAAGAAGGAAGGAAGGGAGGAAGGAAGAATACACACACACACAATACATGCAATGACCTGAACCAAAGCTATGTGTGGGTCCCATCTCAGATGTCCTACCGGATTGAAAGCTGGAGAGCAGAAGCCGTTTCCTATACAACTCTGTGTCCTGAAAGGACACAGCACTCTGATGTGCCACACAGGATACTTTCCAGTAGTTCTTTTTTTTTTCTTTTTTTTTTTTGAGATTTTATTTATTTACTTTTAGACCAAGAGGAAGGAAGGGGGAAAGGGAAAGAAACACCAAAGTGCAGTTGCTTCTTGAGCACCCCCAACTGAGGACCTGGCCCGTAACCCAGGCATGTTACATGACCAGGAATCAAACCAGTGATCCCCTGGTTTGCAAGCGGGCACTCAGTCCACTGAGCCACACCAACCAAAGCTCCAGTAGTTCTTTTTATCATGTTTTTAAACTCAGAAAAATTGACTGGCAAAAGTCTTTTTTACTTGTTCTTTTCTTTTTTTCTTTCTGGCTAGAAAACTCTGCCCCTCTTATGTTCTCTCTTGTGAATCCAAGCTGCCCTGCCTTCTCCAGACTCCCCAACTCAGGTGGACCCCGAGATTCCCCTGAGATCCCCCTCTTGGTGTTACGGCTTTGAATGTTACATTAGCCAATAGGCTGGAGTGACTGTACATCTAAGCTCTTTTGTTTCCTAAATCTTAGGGGTTATTGTCTTAAGTTACCTATTTCCGTTATCTTGAGAACCTCTGTTCCTTATATTTTTCTATTTTTGTTTTGTTGTTTTAGTTGTTTCAGGCAAGAAGGTAGATGTGGTCCCTTCTACTCTATCTTGGTCAGAAGTAGACATCTTGTGCCCTGGCTGGTGTAGCTCAGTGGATTGAGTGTGGGCTGGGAACCAAAGGGTCCTGGTTTGATTCCCAGTCAGGGCACATGCCTGGGTTGCGGGCCATGTCCCCACTGAGGGCCATGTGAGAGGCAACCATACATTGCTGTTTCTCTCCCTCTCTTTCTCCTTCCCTTCTCCTCTCTTTAAAAATAAATAAATAAAATATTTTTTTTTTAAAAAGTAGACATCTTGTTCTTTGAAAAGCTTGCTTAATATTCCATATAACTCAGCAAATTAAATATGCTGTGGAATATAGATGCTGCTCCTAAAAAGTGCTATTTTAATGCTTAATATCACAGAGCCCATAGGAGCATGGAGAGTCTTTTTAGAAAGTTCACTGATTTATTTACTTAACAGATATCCATGAATAGCACAAATTACATTTTCATTAATAAATAAGATTCAGGGTTTTTGTGTGCCGCGAGATTTTTGATTACTGTTTCAGTTGCACTAGCTGATATCAGTCTACTCAGGCTTTCTGCATCTTCTTTTTTTTTTTTTTTTTTTAAGATTTTATTTATTTATTTTAGAGAGAGGGGAAGGGAGGGAGACAGAGAGGGAGAGAAACAGCAATGTATGGTTGCCTCTCACATGGCCCTCACTGGGGACCCGGCCCGCAACCCAGGCATGTGCCTCGACTGGGAATCGAACCGGGACCCTTTGGTTCCCAGCCCGCGCTCAATCCACTGAGCTACACCAGCCAGGGCATGCATCTTCTTGACTCAGCTTTGGAGGATTATGTTTCTAGGAATTTGCCCATTTCTCCCAGGTTTTCAAATTTCTTGGCACAGAGTTGCTCGTAGTAACTTCTTACAATTCTTTGTTTTTCTGTGATATCAGTTGTAATTATGCCTCTTTCATTCCTGATTTTATTTATTTGGGTTATCTCTCTTCCTTTCTTGATGAGTCTGCTTAAAAGCTTGTCAATTTTGATTATCTTTTCAAAGAACCAGCTCCTGGATCTGTTGATCCTTTAGATCATTCTTTTAGTCTCTATGCCATTTAATTCTGCTCTGATCTTGATCATTTCCCTCTTTCTGCGCATTCTGGGCTTTGTTTATTGTTGTTCCTCTAGTTCTGTTAGATGTACAGTTGTTTATTTGAGATTTTTCTCTCTTCTTTAGGTAGGCCTCAGGACTGCTTTCTCTGTGCCTATAGGTTTTAGGTTGTTGTGTGTTCATTTTCATTTGTTTCCAGAAACCGTTTGATTTCTTCCTTGATCTCAATGTTTACCCATTCATTGTTTAATAACATGTTATTCAGTTTTCATATATTTGACTGTTTTTGAGATTTTTCCTTGAGTTTGGTTTCTAGTTTCAATCCATTGTGATCCAAGAAAATGCTTGATATGATACTGGCATAAGAACAGACACAAAGACCAATGGAACTGAATAAAGAGCCCAGAAATAAACCCATGTCAATGTGGTCAGTTAATATTCAAGAAAGAGGGCAGATGCATAAAATGGAGTAAAAATACCTTCTTCAACAAATGGTATTGCGACATCTGGACAGCTACTTGCAAAAAATGAAACTTGATCACTAAATTATACCATACACCAAAATAAACTCAAGATAGACAAAAGACTTAAATATAAGTTGCAATACCATAAACGTCAGAGAGGAGAACATAGGCAAGGAATTTCAGATATTCTAAGCAGTAATATTTTCACTGATATGTGCCCTAGAGCAAGGGATATAAAGGAAAGAATAAACAAATGAGAATACATAAAATTAAAAAGTTTCTGCATAGCTAAAGAAAACATCAGCAACATGAAAAAGGAACCAACCATATAGGAAAATATATTTGCCAATGATACCTTGGACAAGGGTTTGATCCCTAAAATATATTAAAAACTCACAGGACTCCACACCAGGAAAACAAGCAATCCAATTAAACAATGAGCAAAGGACCTGAACAGACACTTCTTCAAGGAGGACATACAGAGGGCCCATAGATACAGGAAAAAATGCTCAACATCACTAGCCATCAGAGAGATGCAAATTAACACTACAATGAGATACTATTTCACACTGCTCTGAATGGCCATCATAAGCAAATCGACAAGCAACAAGTGCTGGTGAGGTTGTGGAGAAAAGGGAACCCTAGTATACTGTTGGTGGGAATGCAGACTGGTGCAGCCACTGTGGAAAACAGTGTGGAATTTACTCAGAAAACTAAAAATGGAATTGCCTTTTGACCTGGCAATTCCACTGCTGGGATTATACCCTAAGAGCCCTGAAACACCAATCCAAAAGAGCCCAGGCACCCCAATGTTCATAGCAGCACTATTTACAATAGCCAAGTGCTAAAAACGGCCTAAGTGCCCATCAGTAAATGAGCGGATGAAAACTGTGGTGCATTTACACAATGGAATACTACACAGCAGGAAGAAATAGGGAGCTCCTATCCTTTGCAACAGCACAGATGGAACTGGAGAGCATTATGCTAAATGAAAGAAGCCAAGTGATGAAAGACAAATACCATATGATCTCACCTATAAGCGGAACCTAATCAACAAAACAAACAAGCAAGCAAAATCAAACTGGAGACATGGAAATAAAGAACCAACTGACAGTAACCAGAGAGGCAAGGGGAGGAGGGTAATGGGGGAAAGAAGGGGTGGGGCAAGGAAAAGAACACGGATAGAGAACTCATGGGCACAGACAACAGGGAGAGATTTACTGTGGGAGTGTGGGGGGGACAGGGCAGGGTCAAGCAATACAGAAAAACATAGAACAACTGTAATTGAACAGCAATAAATTAAAAAAATAAAATTCATTTTTCAGTGTTGACACTATGGAAATGTGTGATTATAATGAAAACTGTAGAGAAATTCACACCAATGTCAATGAATATCAATATATGAATAATTTTAAGTTCAGGTTAATAACATTTTTGTAATTTGAGCACTTTTAGCTCCTATGAAATGTGCTAGAGTCAAAAGTTTTGAAAAGATAATAGGCAAAATATAGATTTCTTATATTTCTCAAATAACAAAAAGTCTTAAAATCAGAATATTTTAGGAACTTTACAGAAAATTCATAAAATATAAAAAAGAAATATAATTGATAAATTTTCAGGGCAAATTTTGATATTCAGAAAAAATTGAAGGCCTTCAATTTTCTTCTTTTGTAACAACCAAAGTCCTCTTCCAGACACGAAAATAACATTTTGCTACATATTGATTACTTTTTTTTTTAAGATTTTATTTATAGACAGCAGGGAAGAGAAAAGAGAAACATCAATGTGTGGTTGCCTCTTGGGTGCCCCCTACTGGGGATCTGGCTCACAACCCAGGCATGTGCCCTGACTGGAAGTCAAACCAGCAACCCTGTGGTTCGCAGGCTGGCACTCAATCCACTGAGCCACACCAGCCAGGGCTGTATCGATTACTTTTGTATCACCATGTCAGGCGGTTATGTTTCAACTAACTACTGTTAACAATAAATGTGCTAATGTAATTAAATCATTTTGTATGACCTTGGATATTTTTGTTGATCTAAGTAACTGAGATCTCCTTTCAGGAGAGTTAAATATGTCAGAGGCGACTCAGTAATGACCCTGACACTTGACTTCATTAGTGTCTCTAATTTATGATATTAACAAAAATGACAGAAATTATGAGACTGTCAGGTACTGTCTCTTGTAATTATTTTTTTAACTTATGTTTTCTCTTTTTATTATCTCTTTTGGTTTGTAGCATCCCACTTACTGATCCGAAAATTCAAACTTAATTAAATATTTGCTCAAAGTCATATGCTTAATAATTATTTGAAGTTATACAAACCAAATTCTCTTGTCTCAGATACCACATATATGTTTTTTCCTGAGGTGTGGAGGTCCCATTCTTTTTATTATGTATCCATATCAGCATAAGGGTTTGTGCTAGAACCTTGTTTTTATGTATTTAGTTAGTTATAAGTTAATTTTATATATAGACATATTCATGTATTATGCTATCACAAAATATATAAAAAATTTAAAATATATAAAAATACAATTTTTAACAGTCCTAATACAGTCATCTTTCTCTCTATTAGTTTTCTTGCGAACTACTTAGGAGTGCATCCGCCCATTTCGCTGACCGCTGCTCAGGACAAGGACGAATTGAGCACTCGTTCGATGTGCCCTTCATTCGGGCTGCCCTATTACATTGGTCATCTCATGTCTACCTCACAAGAAATCTCTTTGCACTGAAATGCATGCTCTCTCATATAAAACAACGTTTGTCTTGGATAATAACTACAATAGAAAAAGAACATTAGCTAAAAAGTAAAATCTGTGTAAAGTGTGGGGTTTTGTTAAAAATAATTGACTGGTTCATTAATTGTGGCAAATGTACCATGCTAATGTAAGATGATAATAATAGAGGATATTAGAGGTGGGATATATGAGAACCTTCTGTTTTAGCTTCATACTTTTTCTGTAAACACTATTCTAAAAGTTTATTAAACAAACCAATCAGTGACAATTGCAAGGTTTCTTTAACTGATATATTTTATGTGAAGCTCTAAAGGTGAATGGAAAATGGAAAATACTGCATTCCCCCCTTTAAAATCCTGAGGAGGAGGAGGGACTTTTTCTGAATGCAGAGTGTATCTAAAAGCACAACAATATAAAAATAATAAAGAATATATTTTACAAACCACAAAGAAAAAAGATTAAACATACAGATAATTGAAAATTTTGAACAAACATGCAAAGGATAGAGACAGTAAAGGTAGTATTTTAGTATAAAAATTATTTTCCGACTTAAAAATGAATCTTGACAGTAACCATCAAATATCTTTTTTGAGTACTGGATATACAAAGAAAAGTTCACACCTAGAAATATCTACCAAAGATTTTGAAATACATAATGAAGTACAAACCCTACCAAATAAATCCAAGCAGAAAACAAACTTAGAAAAGTTGTGATATAAAATATATAAAAGGAAATAGGCTTATCTTTATGACACTGCATACGGCCACTCAAGTTGCTCTTTACGTGTAAAGGCAATACAAATATTTACACATGTAACTGTGGAAAAGAAAAAATATACTTCAAGACATATAAAAATATGATTCAGAACTCAAAATGAATGTCATGAGGTAAACATCAAAAGCAGTTTGGAATCAACTTAAAATGAATAATTTGCATAGGTGAGTCATATCTATAAAAATGTCACAAATATTGAAGGATAATATGTTCAATGTTGCTAAAATCCATGACAGATATGAGATACAAAATATCAAATCATATTAATAGTTGCAAAAGAACAAAAGCCTACAGTTCCTCGCTCACTTAAGGAGGTGGGGGAAGTGGAAAGATGCCGGCCAAGGACACAAACTTCCAGTTATAAGATGAAGAGTTTCTGGGAGCCAGCGGTCAGCGTGGTGACTGTGGCTAACAATACAGTGTTACAGAATGAAAAGTTGTTAGAACACTATGCCTTCCATGTTCCCACCACAGAAACAAAGTGGTGATTATTCCAAGTGATGGCGGTATTAGCTAATGCTATGGTAGTAATCATTTTGTAATATATAAACATATCAGATCACCACATTGTACAACTTAAACTTATACAATGTTATATTCAGTTATATCTCAATAAAGCAAAGGAGAAAAAGAATAAGCTCCATATAAATAACATTAAACAATACAGTACATAACATTAACATTAATATTAACAAAAATAAATAATGCTCTCATGTCAATATTAATTACACACAAAGAACACTTGACTCAAAATGATTAAGAAAATATAGAATAAACAAATGGAATAAAATGAGTTATTTTAAATATATGCTTGAAAAGTTAAACACCAAAATTGAGATTAACATTTTGAGACTATATTATATGCTAAGAATATGTGACAGAAACACATATAGAGATTAATAGTATTGCCTTCAATTTTTTAAAAAAGATTATAATATAATTATATTAATCAAAAATTAATTATGACACAGATAAAATCACAACAAATGCATTTTATTTATAAATTGAAACTGATGGTTGAAAGGACTGGAGCCTTGGCTGGTCTAGCTCAGTGGATTTAGCGCGGGCTGCGAACAAAAGGGTCACCAGTTCGATTCCTAGTCAGGGCACATGCCTGGGTTGCAGGCCAGGTTCCCAATGGGGGCCCCGTGAGAAGCAACCACACATTCATGTTTCTATCCCTCTCTTTCTCCCTACCTTCCCTTCTGTCTAAAAATAAATAAATAAAATCTAAAAAAAAGAAAGGATTGGAAAACAGAGTAAACTGTAATCCTATCTGAGATTCCAAGACATGCCTAATCTGTAAGGAATCAGGGAATAGAGTCATAGAAAGAGCTTGTTGGGTTGAATGGAGGAAAACATAGAGATTCACCTAAGGCACATGGCCAGTTAGAGCATGGGGGAAGGCTACCTTATCTGTCTTTGGGTTGTCCATGCACACTTAGAACAGATTGATTCTGAAAGAGGAAAAAAAAAAAAAAACTGGCTTCAAAATTATTTGTTTCTCCAAAGCCAAACATTCCCCAGTAAATTTAGTACATAACATTTACAATATATCTCAATATATCTTAAATATATTTTAAGACTTAGATTTCTGTCTTAAAGGAATTGATTAGTAATGCCAATATTGGTTAAGGACCCTACTCTCTACCAGCACTAATACATATAGACCTCTCTATGTAGGTATAAGGAGAAAAAGGGGGGGAGGGATCCAGAGATATCAAAATACTCAGCATTGAAAAAAATAGGACAAAAGGAGAACTGAGAGCAAATGGCATAATATCTTTGAGTATTGCATCTAAAATCCCGAATTATAATTACTATAGCTAGGTTTGTTACCAACTTTTATGTTTGTTTAGTATCTTCTCACTTTTATAATAAAAATGCCTTCTTTCAATTACTGGTATCTTATTATCTAACATTTCAGGTATACAACATTTCACTTCCTTTTATGTAGCTCAAGTAGCCAATATTGACAACTATCTGTTTTCTTTTCTCATCAAGAATTCTCCTACATAATTTTCTCAATTATCAACCTATATTAGTTTTCTCCTGATTATAATCAACACTTCGGTGATCCTTATTCTTTTCAAATGAGTTAATAAGGGTTTCAAATAGTGCATAAATGACCTATCTGAATGGTGTGAAGTGGTATCTCATTGTGGTTTTAATTTGCTTCTCTCTGATGGCTAGTGGTGCTGAGTCTCCTTTCATGTGTCTCTGGGCCCCCTCTATGTCCTCCTTGGAGAAGTGTCTGTTCAAGTCTTTTGCCCATTTTTTAATTGGGTTGTTTGTGTTCCTTGTGTGGAGTTATGTGAGTTATTTATATATTTTGGAGACCAAACCCTTGTCCAAAATATTATTGGCAAATATATTTTCCCATATGGTTGATTCCTTTTTAATTTTGCTGATGTTTTCTTTAGCTGTGCAGAGACTTTTTAATTTGATGTATTCCCATTTGTTTACTCTTTCTTTTACATCCCTTGCTCTAGGGCACATATCAGTGAAAATTTTGCTGAATAGAATACCTGATATTGTCCTGCCTGTGTTCTCCTCTGGGACTTTTATGGCATCACAGCCTATATTTAAGTCCTTTATCCCTCTTGACTTTATTTTTGTGCATGGTGTAAGTTGGTGGTTGAGTTTCATTTGTTGCATGTAGCTGTCCAGATCTCCCAACACGATTTGTTGAAGAGGCTATTTTTACTCCATGTTATGCTTCTGCTCCCTTTGTCAAATGTTAATTGGCCATATTGATACAGGTTTATTGCTGGACTTTTTATTTGGTTCCATTCGTCTATGTATCTGCTCTTATCCCAGTACCAGGCTGTTTTGATTACAGTGGCCTTGTAATAAAATTTGATATCAGGTATTGTGATCTCTCCTACTTTGTTCTTTCTTTCTTTTTTTTTTAAGATTTTATTTATTTTTAGAGGAGAAGGGAGGGAGAAAGAGAGGGAGAGAAAC
>PVJI01014088.1:0-45416 GCA_004026765.1 Micronycteris hirsuta
AAAAAAAAAATGTAGGCAGAGGAAGGCTTACTAGAATATCAAAATTAATCATATCAGCCACTGAACCAATTGCAATCTAAAAAGATAATGCCTTAATGCATTAAACATAACAAAGGAGTCCCAAGTAACATAATGATAGAATTCTCCTTGTAGAACTGTAATAGTTCATGATTAGCCAATATCAAGACTGCTTTTGATCTTGGCACTTTATAGAAATACAGTAAATGCATTATATATTGAAGTTCAGTTGAGTCACCTGCTATTTCCATATGCCTATTATGCTTTAATAGACATAGTTATAATAGGATTTCTTCACATTAAATCAAAGCCACATTTTACTTCACTAAGCATCCCAAAGAATTTAGATTTCTCTTGAATCAGAGCAATTATAATCTACCTACCTCCCTTTTTCTGGAAATTCTCTGTTTAAAGTGAATCAATAATACCTTTTTTATTTCCCTAACATTAATAAAACCTTGTGTTGATAACAATATTGTTCATCATTATTTATAGCCATGGGTAGTTGCCAGAATTTATGGCAAGGATTGTATTTCCAATTATTTAAACTAATTCCTAATTTTAAATTAGTTCAGAGCTCTCAAAAATCATGTAAAATCAGATAATCTAAATTAAAAATACACAGGTCTCATTCATCAAAGGTTATTAAGAAATACCTGCAACTGATATAATTTAACATGTTCCAATATAAATAATCCTATTTTCACAATGTGATGATACCATGATTTTCCCTTTTTTCAAATATTGATGTATTTTAAATTTGTTTTCAGATCCGAGTCTTTGATTTTAGTTTTCAATGTATAAAATTGCATAATTAAAATAAGATTAACAGAAATGCTTTAGCATTTTTTAATTTTAAAAACTAATTTTTTTTTTAAATTTAGTAATTAAAAAAGTTTTAAAAGAGTAAATAGAAGGAACTTTTAGAAAAAAATATTCTGTAGCTGTAGCTATAAAATATTGCCTGTGCCAACAAAATTTGGCCAAAAATATTAAATATTATGCCTTCATAAACCTGGTGATTGAATGTGTGTGTTTCTTTGTCCACCCAAGAAAAAATATAAATTAATGCTCCTATATATATATATTCCATCTTCTGCTTAGAATATCATATTCATTGAACTCTAGCTGTTCACTGTTGTCAATTTCCCTACCTCATTCATTACAATGTGATGAACGTATAAAACAGCCCTTTCTCAAATCACAGTTTTAAGGAAAGACTTTAAAACAACAATGTATTACTGACTGGCTTAAGTAAATAAAGTAGGTTTCTTTCAAGACTACTAAATACAGTTTTCTCCCATCAAAAACTATTATATAATTAGTTATTTGTACATAAACTTTGTCATGATATTTAGCACTATTAACATATAACACATTTAAATCAGAAAATGTTTAAGTAAAAAATAATATAGATTAATTTTCAGATAAATTATAATCCTTATTTTGAGATGAGATTGATTTTTTTTAGGAGCAACATTTACCTTTCTAAGAATTAGTTCCTTACTTGGGAAAATGAGACTTCTTATATTTCTAAAATTATTTGCTTTAAGGTTTTTCCTTTGTCCACTAATTACTTTAATTTTTTCATATTATTTTTTTTAAGATTTTATTTATTTATTTTTAGACAGAAGGGAAGGAAGGAAGAGAGGGAGAGAAACATCAATGTGTGGTTGCCCCTCACGTGGCCCCCACCAGGGACCTGGCCCGCAGCCCAGGCATGTGCCCTGACTGGGAATCGAACCTCAATCCATTAGTTCACAGCCCGCACTCAATCCACCGAGCTTCGCCAGCCAGGGCAATTTTCATATTAGTTTTAATGTGCTAAGTGCTATAATTGGTGGACTAGTTTTTGTAGTTTTTCTCAGTTAAGCCATATATTTTTATTCTTTCTGTATTTGGTAACTATAATATTTCACTATTTCACACCTAATCTATTTTTATTTTTTAATTTATTTTAGCCTATGTTTTACTATTCTATTTTTAATTTGGTATTAGTTCATTTTTTACCAATTCTTTTAGAATAGCTTAGTTTCTCTAGAACTCAGGAAGGCTATATCATCTTCATTGTTAAAAAGAACTAGGAAATATAGACAATTCAGGAATTACTTTAACTTAAAAAATATGAGCACTTCCTCTGTCTACAATTTGTCTTCAGAATAGTATTTCATTTCTCAGATTCACTAAAAGGGAATTAAAAATATTAAGGTTAATTTTAATATTTGTACAATTAATTTTTCTAAAAACCACACAATAGAATTTAATTTTACTAATATATGCATATTTGTACTTTATAATACATGTATTAATTTTTAGCAATAGCACCAGATTTTCCAAAAACAACAGATAAAATAAAAGGGCAAGTTTATTTTCCACTACATACTTATTGACTTTATATAGAATTACATGTAGATTTAAAAATGGTGGATATTTTTGCTTCAGAAGAAAATCAATTTATATCCTTTTTAGGATATTAAATTCTCAAGTTAAGCTGTCAAGTACTAAAAACATCAAAATAAAGTTTAGACAACTTAAAACATGGCTCAGCCACATTTTAAAATAAAGATGTCTTTCAGAAAAGAAGAAACAGGGAAGTCCGCAGAGGTAACAATGGAAGGTCTCCCTTCAAACATACAATAAATTTAAAACAAATGGCAATGATATGTTAGAACAAAATACACATAAAAATGGAGACACCAGGAAATGAAGAAATTAAGACATTTTATAAAAGTATGCTAGCCCATTGAAAGAGGAGGAAGTATTAATGTTCAGTTATAGAAATGTATGTTCCTTCCAAATTACAGGTTTGGGAGTAATAAAACTTAAAACAGACATTAGTCCTTTTGAAAAGAACGACTCTTATATGAAGAACACTTTAACAGACTCCTGAAGGGCATGAAAGTAGGCTTGGATGTGAGCTTTGTCATCCTGTTAAATAGGAAGAAACAAAATCATATAGACACCCATTCTCTTTAATAATTTATGAACTCAAAATAGACTTCTACAAAATACCAACAGGTATTTTTTATGGAAATAGACAAGTAGATTCTGATGTTCATATGGAAAACAATATATTTAAGTAAGAACAACAGTAAGATATCTGAAAAAGAAATAAGATGGGACTAGCCTTATCAAATACTATACTATATTATAAATCCTCAAAAATAATAGTATTGGCACAAGAAAATACAGACAGGAAATGAATCAAAAAAGCTGGAAATATAACCACACACTTGGAATTTTAGTGTATGTTAAAGACAGCCTTTCAAATCAGTAAACTAAAGGTGGACATTTTAATAACTTACATTGGGTCAGATGATTACAGTTTGTAGAAAAAGACCAGGTTGGCCTCATGCCTCATACCATACACAAGCATAAACTACAAATGGATAGAAGATCTAAATATTTAAAAAGAGAAAATAAATTACAGAGTAAAATCATTGCTAATTTTGTAGTAGGGGAAGCCTCTGTAAATAAAACTTAAAACCCAGGTACCACTAAAAAAGCTGGATACATTTGATTGCATTAAAACTAAACTCATCCAGCCCGGCTGGTGTAGCTCAGTGGATTGAGCGCGGGCTGGGAACCAGAGGGTCCCGGTTCGATTCCCAGTCGGGGCACATGCCTGGGTTGCAGGCTAGGTCCCCAATGAGGGCCATGTGAGAGGCAGCCATACATTGTTCTTTCTCCCTTCCTTCTCCTCTCTCTGAAAATAAATAAATAAAATCTTAAAAAAAAAATCTTTAAAACTAAACTCATCCAGGATAGAAAACAATAGCAGCAAGGTCAAAATACAAATGACAATGTTAAGACCATTAGGTAGACAATACATGAGGAACTGCACATTTATTTACTATCAAATATTGCACATGTAACTTCAAGTTAAAGACCGAAGCACCAAACAAAGCAATGAAGTCATCAGAGAGTTTGATTGTCATCACTGTAATTTAGTGGTCAAGCTCCGTGTTTATAATGGCGGTTCAAGCATATATTATGTATAAGCTTCCTGGACTGATAGATAATGAAGCCCACAGCATTATCTAGAATAATTCTGGAGAGTAAAAGTATAACTTGAATCCATCAGTCTTTCAGATCCACATTCACATTTGCAGAAAATATAGGGGATAGAAAAATACATTATAAGATACCTCGAGGAAACAGACCAATTATGTAGACAGATCATTCTGCAGGAAAGCCAGTCTAATCTCTTTAACAAGTCTTTGAAATAAAAGCTAAGCCAAACAAACAATAAGAACAACAAAAATAAACTGTCATAGACTAAAAGAGACATAAAAAACATAGAAAACGCAATGTTTGAGCTTCGATTGAATCCTGGCTTAGCTAAACCAGCTCTTAAGGATAGTTTAGGTAAAATAGGAGAAAGCTGAATCTATTAATAGGATGGATATTAACATGCAAAAGTAGTCATTGTTAATTAAAATTAGCATGTTGCAAAACAACATGGCAGTCTGATCTCATTTTATACTTACATAGTAGGTATAAATATATGTAGAAGACCTAAACATAGATATAATTTTTCAAGCATATCAATAAAAGTTTCTAAGAGTAAAAATATGTGGTCATACACAGCTTACTTTTTAACTTGTGCTTATGTTTCCTATCTTTCTACAATGAATATATAGAACATAATATAACAATAATAAAAGACTGCTTTAATCTTTAAAAAATGATAGGTTTCAATACATTAGAAACAGTCCTTTTAAACAGTATAATCTTTCCTGATCACTCTGAAGAAATATATGGGTATCTTTAACACATGATTCTCCAAGTTTTTCTGTTTCACAGGGTGTATTTCCACATGTTCTTATAAGTTCTCAAAACCTGAAGAGGAGAAACTGTAAAAGTAGATTCAAAGCACTGGTGAATTATTTATGGGAGACGTGACTTTTCATCTGCACAATGACAATCATTTCAGCAGAGCTGCTCAAGCATTTTTTATTCTCTTCTCCTTCATTGATTATCTCCCGTTCTGGAATTTCTCTTTGAATTTATAGTATTTTGAGGTGAGGAAATGATTATTTTATACACCATTGAGGTACACTCTTCTGCTTTCCTGGGCTTCCTGGTTTTGTGAGCAGTTTTGTCTTCTTCCAGGATTTTTGGGTCATATAACTTGCCCTCATAAATATTTAAAGAGGCATAATCAATATTAGTCACATTTTTAATGACAACTCTTCATAAAAGTGGAGCTGCTGCCACCTATAAAACCTAATTGACACCTTGATGGATATTGTTTTGAGAGGCGCTGTAAAGAACAAAGTAGCAGCTTGACAGCTGCAGTAAAGAGAACAGAACTCCATCCCAGGGAAGGCCCGTGATTGCCACTACAGCGACAGACTCCAGGTGGTTTCATTTATCTCTCTGATACCTTTCAAATACCTATCTAGCAAAATGCCTTGAGCAAAACACACAGCTTTCCAGGTGTGGACATATTAGAAGAATACTGTAGAAGTGTGTAGAACATTCTCAGGAAATAGTTCCAAAAAATTCATATTTGTAGGAAGGAAAGCAGTTTAATCATTTTCCTTCTAAAAGTTTACTTCCGACAACTTTGGCTAATCTTGTGTGGTCCTGACCATTCAGTATCTGTCAAACATCAAAAGGAACTTCTCTTTAATCATGCCTCCTTTTGCTCTTAAAGGAAGAATAAACAGATTACAGGATTCAATTTTAAACTTCAGTCCTAATGGAAATAAAACTTAAAAAATAGAATTACCAGGATTATATTTATTTGTTAAATGTAACCTCTGTTCAAACAGAAATCTCCCTGGGAAAACATTTATGGTGCATAATGGGTGCTTCCTCATGCCCAGAATCTTAACTCCAGTGGTAGCCAAGAATAGAAAAAAGCACTCACTAAAAAGAAAGAGAGAAAGAAAAGAAAGGAGGAAGGAAGGAAAGAAGGAAGGAAGGAGGGAAGGAGGGGAGGAAGGAGGGAAGGGAAAGAATGCACTTTCTCTCAGTTATAGGATTCACAATCAGATCACATGACAATTGTCCACAGATATTACAAAAAACAGACATTCAACACCACTTGCTCAATCAAAGCCCAACTTTTCTCTCCTTCTCCCTATGGATGTGCTCTATTCAGTGTGTGTTTTGCAGCTGCCGCTGCAACAATCTGGCGAAAGCTGGAAGAAGATATTAAAAAACCCTAAGAAGAAAAGGAGAAGGTGGATGGAGAAGGATTGTTTCTGTTTCGAATTAATAGGAAAACTAGCAGAGGACCATTTCCCCCACCTGTATCTATATCAGTGCCATTTATTCCAATATGGAAATAATTTGAACTGATGTACACAGAGGGAAAAAAAGAAAAAGAAAATAAACTATGACCAGGCTATTAAAATAATCTATCCTAGTTTACTTGCTTAAAAATGTGAAAAACAAAACCATGTAACTGGAGAATTATTGCCACCCTCTCCCCCTTATCTTATACTTCATTTGCCATCTGTGCTGTGTGTTTTGCCTCCTTTTTTCCCTCTTAATTCATTATCTTATCTTCTTTTTCCGGTTCCCTGACCCTATGAACGAGTGGTCTGTTTCATGTTCCTAGACACAATATTCCTGCTCAGATTTGATGGGCGACATAAGGTTTGTGTATTCAAAGACCATTTTACGCACTGTTCCACACTTCTCGTCCTTAGGATCATTAGTCACAGTATGTGTTCCATGCCGTGCCCAGAATATCTCAGCTGATAATGACATACTCAAAGAGCATTTTGAGTTTCTACTAACAAAATATCAGTGTCCCACACAATGTGTCCCCTGTGAGTCTACTCTTTCTAGAGCTTAAGTCTTAATATACAGGCAACATTTATCTCTTTAGAATTTCCAAAATGTGTTTTGGTCAACGGGCAGTTTTACAGGGGCAACAAATATTAAAAAGCCATTTTTTAATCTTTTTTTATTGTTGTTCAATTATAGTTGTCCAAAAAGCCATTTTTTAAAGCCTGAAGTTAGAAAAATTTTAAATAGGCTAGAATTTTCAAATATATTGTTTCAAATTGAGTCAGTTGTAATTATTCGTGGCCTCCATGCAATGTCATAATTTAACATTTTGAAGAAAAGAAGAAATGATTATAAATAAGTCTTGGGATTGAATGAAAATTCTTCAATAGTATACATCATTAATTTTTGTAATAACAATCAGAAGAAATTGTAAGACAGACTCAGAAAGAAAAAAAAAACAACATTATTTCAGTCTGGCATCAAAAAAAATATGTATGAGACTGTCATAGATCTTTGTGATGTTGTCACAAAAATCCTAATAGAGGCCTGGCTGGTATAGCTCAGTGGATTGATCATGGGCCTGCAAACCAAAGGGTTGCTGGTTCGATTCCCAGTCAGAACACATGAATGGGTTGCAGGCCAGGTCCCCAGTAGGGGGCGTGTGAGAGGCAATCATGCATTGATGTTTCTCTCCCTCTCTTTCTCCTTCCCTTCTCTTCTCTCTAAAAATAAACAAAATCTTTTTTAAAAATCTCAATAGAATGAATATTGGTATGTTGAAATGTGAAGGGGAGAATATGAAAATTACACAATGGTAGAAGTAAAGTAAGATTCATAAATTCTATTATAATTTTAAACTCTGGCTTACAAGAATTGCTCATACAATTTTCTGTGTTCTGCATGGCCTCTGGCCACTTCTTTTCCTTGAGTGCTAGGCATTGTAATAGTCTATAAAATAGACCCTTAATGAACAATGCCTTCTGATATTCACACCTTTGTGTAATCCCTTCAACACTGCCCTTAGCCTACATAATCAAAAGACTGTGGCATGGGCCCTGGCTTGTGTGGCTCAGTGGATTTTGCAGGGACCAAAAGGCTGCCAGTTCAGTTCTCTGTCAGAGCACATGCCTGGGTTGCGACCGGGTCCCCATATGGGGCCATGTGAGAGGCAGCCAATCGATATTTCTCTCACACATCAAAGTTTCTTCTCTTTCTCCATCCTCTTCCCTCTCTCTAAAAATAAATAAATAAAATCTTAAAAAAAAAAGATTGTGGCATAAATAGTGACACATGAACTCAAGGCTAGTTTTACTGGATTCTTGGAATGTTCACTTTCCATGAGAGCCAAGTAAAAAGTTTTAAAAACTAGGACCACCATGCTATGAGAATACTTAGGCTAGCCAGGTAAAGAGGTCATATGGGGAAATAGTTACCCAAGCCCAGCTGCCAGACACGTCAATAAATGAATCACCTTGGATATCTCAGGTCTCAAAGGCGAAGAAAAAATCTAGTGCTTCAAACTCATTGCCCCAGTGAATCTGTTCCAGCCATCTCCAGCCATTTGTCCCACTCTTAAGAAAATGCCCCATAAATAAGCCATCTCTGCTGTGGCCTGCCTGAATCCCAACCCATAGAATTTCTATCAAATTTTAATGGTTGTCATTGTGTACCATTAAATGTTGGAGCAATTAAACAATAAATAACAAACAAAATTTGGTTTATAGACATGGAGCAGTTGGATGAAGAGAAATAAATAAAACATGTGACATTAGCTTTCACACCAGGCAGCGGGCAGAAATGGAAGGATGTTGAAGAAATGGTTATGACAAGCTGGAAGGGACTTGTGGAGACTGTTGAAGCCTTGAAGAACAGTGAAGAAAAGGCATCGATTATATGCTGATGTAAGAGTTGCGGAATTTATCTGTAGTAATGTGAAAAACAGAGAAGGAATCTAATGATCTTGTGGCTAATTGAGGAGATTTCAACATTGAATGTTGAAAGTTCTACTTTGCTTCTTCTAGATATTTTATAATATGGAAGAGAAAAAATGCCTTAAAGAAAAATTAGTTCTGTTTTTGAACGTAAAGGACATAGTATATAGGAACCCAGAATTAATGTGTTCAAAAATTTAAATCTTTCTAATGAACAAACTGATCTAACAAGCAGAAGAGAGACAGACTCATTGATGGAGAACAGATGACAACTAGTGTTGAGGGGAAGTCAGGTGGTGGCGGGACTGAGCAGAAAGGAGAAAGGAGTCATGGACAAGGACAGGAGTGTGATGATTTCTGGGGGGAAGGGGGCTATAAGGGGACTAATTTATCATGGAAAAAATATATAATAAACATTAAGTTTTTAACAAATTTAAATCTTATCCCCAGAAACTTATTGTCAAATTAAGAAATAGGCAAGATCCCTGGGTGGTGTGGCTCAGTGGATTGAGTGCCAGCCTGCAAATTGAAAAGACACTGGTTCAGTTCCCGGTCAGGGCGCATGCCTGGGTTGCAGGCCAGGTCCCCAAATGATGTGCGAGAGGCAACCAATTGATGTGTCCTCCCACACTGTTTCTCTTCCTCTCTTTCTCCCTCCCTTCTCCTCTCTATAAAAGTAAATAAATAAAATCATTTTTTTAAAGAAATAGGCAAAGATAGAATAAAAAATGAGGTGGTAAGATCAGGTGCTGCCTCAGAAAATTTCTGCTATTCAAAAGAACTCAAGGGTCTTCTCTTACTAATGCACTTTGTTGAAGAATGGGTTTAAGTATCTAACCTAAAAATAAAAGGGTAAAAATCCATTCGGGGGCCCAGTAAGTTTGGTGATGAAGTGGCCCCAAATCTCCTCTATACCAGTAGCTATGTTGGAATAAGATTTTTAGATATCAAAATGTAGTAATTACTGGGGGTTTATCTGTCCTGAATAATCACATCCATTTAAATCATGAGATTTGGCACTGCCTTTTTTCCTGTAAGAGCTAAGATTTGGAAAAATGGCATTTTGTTCCCAAAGTGGGAAAAAAAGACAAATTATTGACTTCCTGCTTCTACGGCATTACCCACAGATACATCCTGATCTTCTAAAAAGTATGGGTTGTTATTTCTTTAAGCAGAAATAATATTCTCGCATAACAAAATTATCTTTTAAATTTCACATACAGTGCTGTTTGAGCTGAATCTTTAAAAAAATAACAAGTAAAGTGATAATTTAAATGCTTCAGTGAAGGCTTTATATGTCACCAGTTAGTCTTTCTATTTATTAGACAGAATGTCCCAAAAAAGGGTCTTTTCTGAGTCATCATGTCTTTTACAAAGTGATTATCAAATTGAATATAGTTACGGTGATTTCTAATACTTAATTTTCATACTTTCCAAGGAATAAACAGGGTGTTGACAGCAGATTTAGAGATATTATCTCACAAAATTGCACTTAGTCTACTTCGTGAAGTCATTAATGGGATACAGTATTTAAGGGGATGCTCCCCACTCTACCCTAATTATCTCTTTTCTTTGCTAAAAACTGAACATAAATATCCTCCTTAGTTTCTACGGAAGGCGTATTTAAATTATTTTATACTTTTTAGCAAATATTAACTTCAAAATATCTAAAAATGTGTATAAACACGTAAACCACACTTTGACTTACATTATCTTACTATGAGATTATCACGAAGTTGTCAGCAGAAGAGATAGTAACAAATATATTTGGGCTTGTTGAATTGTGGTCAGATAAAATCCTGGCCCTAAAATTATTTTATTATAATTGTTTTATTTTAAAATAATAATCAATACTAGTAAAGCAAAAATAAATACTGCATTTTCTTAACTACAATCCTATTTATTTTGACACAAAACAATTGTTTGAAGTGCTCACAATATGTATAAATATTATTTTTTCAATAATAGTAATATGGTTTTCTTTTATGTGGATTCAATATATAAGAGTCTTGTGAAGCAAGAGTCGTATCTAAACCATGGAAGCCAAGAGTAATAATTATATGTATTGCTTTGTGTATAAAATGTGTTATCTCATTTTAACTGAGGAAAGAGTAGTTCAATTTTGTAAGAGTTATTTCTGATTTGATGTGTTGGTCAATCAGGTTAAGATGAAGTTTTATTGTATCTGAATTTCAAACCTATCCTGTAAATTAGCTTTCAAATATGTAGTGGCCCAAGAATGTGATATTTTTTGTCCATGAAAAATTACCAAAATATCAAAGGATTTGTTCCAAAGATATTTTTCCTCTTACTTTTTCTTTCATCTTTTTCCCTAAATATCAACAATATGGTCATACTGGATTCAAGAACTAACATTACATTGCTCCACATACATGCAAATGCTAGAGAGGAAACAAGAAGTGTATTTAGAAGTGTTTGGAAAGGGTGGACAGGGATGGACTGGGAGTGACTTAATGATTTATAAGATTAAAGTAATCTAAAGAGTTTAATAATATGAATTAGGGGGTAGAATTCAATAAAAATATGCCTGACCTTGCTCAGATGTTCTTTCTTGCATTTCTTGACATTAAACAACCTTTATCTTCTCCACTGTAAAATCATAACTGTTTGGTTACTGAAATTATTTTTCCAAATTCTCAAGGCTCTTTTCTATCCAAGTATTTTACAATGCAGCATCTTGAACATCTTAATGGCATAACTGGCACAGAATAGTTTCTACATTAACACGGAATCTTTGAACACCTTCATGGCTGCAACGGGCCAAGGGAGACAATTAAAGTAAATATTTTTTAAATGTTTAGAGTGAAATAACTATGTGTTATTCTCTATATAAACTGATCTATTTATAGCTTCCTAATGAACAGAAGGAATGTGCATTGAATACAGCAACGCAAGCTACTGTCAGAAACAAAATGTGCTTAATTGCACAAGTGTCTTATTTTCAGCAGAACTTTAGGTAAAATGATATATTTTTCCTTATTTAAACAGATAAGCATGCTCACCCCCTCTGCACAAGCACACACATGTGCGTCCTTATACATGCACACTCACAACCCTAAGCCAAAGCAAACCTTATCTGGCACTGTAGAGCACTCCAGTGGTGACTGTTCATTCTGGCTACCTACCCCTGGTGTCTTAGGTTGTCACTCACACAGACAGTACACTTATTGTCTTGGCTGGAAACCACATTTTTGACTTCTACAAAAGGTCTGGTTAACTTCACCTTGTCAACTGCTTTATCCTGTGAGGAATGCTTAGCACCTGGGTGCCTGGTGGAGCTGGATGCGGCATCAGGAAAATCTTTGATTAGTGTAGCAGATTCAGATTTAAAAATTGCTTTGCTCTGGCAAATCACATTCAAGAAAAGGTTTTCTATATGTTCCATGAAAGTGACTATGCATCCTGCCCTTTTTATTCATAAAAACGTAGTTTATTTTATAACGGAAAGTTTAAGATTAGTCTGCTCACTTCTAAAAATTGCCTATGATAAGAAATGAAATGAGAAACAGACTTCTGGCCTAGATTTCTGTAGCATATTGTTGTTTCATGTATGAAAATAACTAATTATTTTATAATTCCATATTTCCTTTTTTTGTTTACTTCTATGAGTCACAAATTCAAAAGGGTATATTTCTTTCTGCTTTTGTTCATATTGTTTTTTATTTTGCTTTTATGCCACAGTCACCTTCCTTAGTGACGCTAAAATAGCACATTCAAGATTTCACACTGACTTTTTTAGATGCGCTATTTATTCAAGTTCTCAAACATACAGTTCTCCTGTGACTAAAATTCAGAATTAATAATTGATAAGCTATGATTGATGAATTCAATTGCATAAAAATCAAATATATCATCTAAGCAAATGCATATGATAAACTAAAGGATATAGTTGCAATACCTCATAAACAAAAAGATAATTACTTCTCTTATACAGAACTCCTATAAATAAAGCAGACCACAAGAAAATGGGACATGGTTATGAACTTCTATCATACTTCCTATTGTCGTATCTACCACATAGTAAGATCATTAAATGTTTTATAAAGTAATGAGTGAACAAATAACTCTTCAGGCAGTTATCCAAAGATTTCAGTTAAAGCTTTGCTTTTTCTGGAGTTTACCAGTAAAAATGATTTCATAAAAATTATATATACATGCATCGTATGGAATGTATATATAATATACAATATAATTATACATGTGTGTATGCTATCATGTAAATAGATGGATAAAAAATTATCAAACATGAACAATAGATGAGTGTTTTTTTTAGATTAGAAAATGGTACTTACTATTTTATTAATATTTTCAATTAAGAAATTAACAAGAAATACCCATAGCTAGGAAATATTTTGATATTGATTCACACTCATTAGATTGGAATTATGAATTCCAATTAAAATCCTAGAAAAATCCTTGGTTCCATTTGTCATAGACATACCTTTTAAAATAAAAATGTATACCTTAAAAGATAATTTAGAACAAGTATATAATCTTCTTATTTTAAAAATTAGCTGCAAGTTATTCTATAAAGAAGTGTAATAATTTCACTTGTGTTATCTGTTAAAAGAATTAACTCCTAGCTTAAATTCCTAACAGACCATTCCTTTTTATATAAATGAGCTATAAAATAATAGACTTTTCATATATCACATTTGAGTAATTTTTAAAAAATAATTTCAGTGAGGATGATTTGTAATGGCCAAAGTAGGCCACTTCAAAGGTAGCTGGGTTTTATTTAATTTAAATATTTTTTCATGTTTTAATTATGGGTGAGGTACACTGCTATCTTAGTTTCAGGTGTACAACCCAGTGAGTAGACATTGTATAACTTACTAAGTGATCACTCCAATAAATCTAATACCCATGTGACATCACACATACTTACTGAAATAGTTTGACTATATTCCCTATGCTGTACTTTACATCCCCATGACTATTCTGCAACAATCAATTTGTTAATCCCTTCACCCCTTCACCCACCCCTCAACCCGGCTCCCATCTGGCAACCGTCAAAATGTTCTCTGTATCTATGAAGTCTGTTTCTATTCTGCTTCTTTGTTTACGATGAGTGTTTAATTTTTAAATTGCATTATCTTGTTTTGAATTAAGGGGTAGCTCTACTGCTTTTTATCCAGAAAAGAGATAGAGACAAGCTAGGTGATAGATGATAGATGGATGGATGGATAGATAGATAGGTAGAGAGAGAGAGAGAGATTAGACTGTTTTTCTTAAATCTTTACTACTCCACTCAACCAGATGACTTTGCAGTGAATTAGAGTGGGTAGAGTATATTTTTCATTTTATTGATGTTGTGCTGTGCCCATTGAACTTACATTGGACAATTGAATATTAGGGAGCATGACTTAAAAAAATAACCTTAAATAAGTTCTAATGGCTTGACTCCTATGGGGTGGACTTTTGTGTTACTGAAAATAGTAAGTCCTGAGTAGTTATTTGTCCAAAGATATACAGAAACACATGAAAGACGCCTGACCTGACCTACAGTCTTGAGCTGCAACCTAAATAGCCAATCTGCAAAACTATGAGCAATAAATAAATGCTCATTATAAGCCAGTGAATTTTCAGGTTGTTCGCTGTGCAAAATTATTTCAGTGTTTGCTGACCAATAAAAAAAAAGTACCAAAAGTGGAATGGTATCATAAACAAAACCCCAAATATATGCCAATGACTGGCTTCACAATTGGGTAGTAGTTTTGAAGCGGCTACTATAAAAGGCTAAGAAAATGGTAACACACATTATATAGTAGCAAAATATTTGGCAAGACAATTACCTGGAAGTCAAAAAATGCACCTAAAAAACTTCTGGCACTGGGCAAGTTTTGAGACAGAACATTGATAGCATGAGGGGGTTGTTGCTAGCTGTATGTGATGTTGCTTCATGAGAGTCCGAAACACTGGCCAGTGTGCAATCAGAATTTCAGGTGATATGGCAATTCCCCTTCCATCCGCCTGTTGTTTCAGACAGCTACGGAGTAGTCAGCATTCAGTTGAGAGAGTCATGGGAGAGATGAAGCAAACAAATACCTGACGCTTGGCAGTTAGTTCTAATGAAGAACTTTTGGGCGTGGTTACTCAAGAGAAACAAACAAACCAAAAGTCTAGAGAATTTTTGAGTAAAGTTTATTCCAATTAAAAAAAAAACAGACTTGGATTTCAAAGTCATTTGATTATTTGAAACTTAAAACAAACATCGGTGCCCAAATTTATAGGTCTTGGATACTTGCTATGATATTCTTACAGAATCCAAGAAGAGATACTCTCAAAAGCCCACTTCAGGTGTCCCCATGGAGTATATAATAAGCAAGAAAGAATCTTCTAGAAAATGAATAGTAGCCATGGAGAATGCTGTACAATGAAATTCATCCTTGAGAAAAAAATCTGGATCTAATCCAGGTGCTTTCTCTCACCCTCAAATGGAACAGAACCCCAAAGTAAATGATTATTATCTACAATCTTCAACATCTGAGTAATCATTATTCATATTCAGCATGAAGCAAAAGCAGGTTTACAGTTTGAATACGCAAACCAGAGTTTATTTTTGCATTATTATGTGTTAATCATTGTATTATTTATTTGTATTACAACTGTAAACCCACTTTTGTTGCACACTGTATGTCCTGTCTTTCAAACTAATCTTCCACACTGTGGGAAAGGTAAGCAGAAGGTGACTGTCAAATGCTACAAATAAAATTTTATTTATGTTGGACTCTCTATGTTGATATCCAGCTCCCACACAGCCTTCAGTCCAATCTAAAGTAAGCCTGTAAAGAAAAAAATGTTATTAAGTGAAAATTCTAAGTAAACACTTATTCCTAAAGAAAATATAAGATTTCATAATCTGTAAGGTTACCTTACAGAGAGGTTTTGATGTCAGAATATATACACAAGAATAATAAATGTTCTTGTTTCAAAATTAACGGGTTTGCTAGTAAGATGTACTGACAAATATTCATAGATGCCTTTGGAATAAAAAGTTTATAGGCTTTTTATACCTTCTTTTAAAAATAAAATTAATTTAATAATTTTTATACAGAGATTTAAAGATAAAATATTCAACAGGATGAAGTGTCCTTTTCATGTTTTCTTACAAACTAATTTGTGTCTCAATAGTTTTTTTTCTTCTGAAATTTCTATAGCTTTTTTTTTGCCCACTAAATAGATTCAAATGATATTGTTTTAGTATATACTTATGTCAAAAATAGTCTCACAATAAACATAAAAGTAAAAGAATTTGGCATAATAGTCCGTAAGAGAAAGGGTTTTTTTATTTTAGCCTGGGGAAAATTGATTTGAATGAAGTCCAGTTTTTCTCAAACTGTATCCAACTAAATTGATTCTCTCTACCTTAAATAAAATCTCATTCTTTCTTTCTCAGTGTCCAAGAAATTTACATAGACTTTTATAATGCTGATTAAATTAAATGCTTGCTAAATATGTGGGAATTAAAGTCCATGAAAACTTGTTTTAACTCTTACTGGTTATTTGGGTGTTTTTTGTTCTAAATGTTCTATTCTGTGCCCCCCACATACTCAACTCATAAAGTGGGTGATTGACATCTTTAAAAAAAGTCATTCTGTGATTAAGATTCCTTCCTTGAATGTTTTCACATCAAGCAAAGTTCATGTGAATTTCTAAATCGGTAATAAAGTGCTGAGCATTGCTACCGGACGGGAGGCGTCCATTCTCCGGTGCTCACAAGGGGTTGTGAGCAGACTGAAGGGGTCCATTTGCCGGTGGTGCTAACAAGGCTTGAACGGGAGCTTGCAGCAAAAAAAGTAAGGGTTTATTTTTTCAGAAGTGGCCCATACCAGAGACAGGTGAGCTAATGCTCAAAGACCTGGCTCCCAGATGGCTTCCAGAAAATGTATTATATAGGGGGAAAAATCATTAATCATTTTGACTAAAGGAGTTGAGTCTTGGTCAGGGTCCTGGTCTGTACTGATTGGCTAATGCTAGGGTAGGGGGTAGCCGATCGGCGCACCTGGTCCTGACGTCAGCCATAACGTCTCTTCTTCAGTTCACTTTTCTGCACAAGAAGTTTAAACACAATTGAAGCCTAGATGTTATCTCTAGTCTGACCCAAACTGTTTCTGGAGTTACCAGACCTGAGGCTTTGTTCCTAATAGTATTTGATGCTGCACAGAACCTCCTTGTCCTGAGGCCTTAATGATGAAGGGAGGGGTCATGCAAGGGAGAGGCAGGTAAGTCAGGGTGCTGGGGGAAGCCAGTTTGAATCAAAAGCCAGTTTGAAGAAAGGAGAGAAAGTCATATTAAAGAAATGAACTTTCTGTGTAGTTACAGCATTGGCACCTTTTGCTCCATTGAAGGACACTCACTACATTTGGACCTTACTTCACAACGTACAGCATCTATATCAGTAGTAAACAAAATGAGGATATTCCCTAGAAATATTTTTACTACTGAGAAGCTAGTTAATTCTTATTTTATTATTCTCCCCTTGGAGTATATTTAAATCTCGGGCAACTAAACTACAATAATGGTCATTGAAATTTTGTTTTAAAAGCTAAGTTATAGTAAAAAAAGAAATGGAAATATTTTAAATGTAGATGGGAAATGTGTCAACAGAAGGAAAAATATTTATAGTCATATAGTTTCTAAAATTTTAATTTTTTCTTCTCTGATAAGTCATTTGTTTTAAAATGTTTTAAAATAATGGTTTAAAGTATATTTTGAAATGAACAAAACCTGCCATCTGTAAAATTTCATCAAATCTATATACATTTTTCTCACTGGAATATAAAAATGTATATCCCTTGCTAAACTGTTCCATTGATTCTGGGATTAAAAACACACCATCTGAGCCCTGGCTGGTGTAGTTCAGTGGATTGAGCACGGGCTGTGACCCAAAGGGTCGCCGGTTCGATTCTCAGTCAGGGCACATGCCTGGGTTGCAGGCCAGGTCCCCAGTAGGGGCCACGTGAGAGGCAACCACACAATGATGTTTCTCTTCCTCTCTTTCTCCCTCCCTTCCCTTCTGTCTAAAAATAAATAAATAAATTCTTAAAAAAAAAAAAACTCCATCTGAAAGATTTTCCTTTAACACAAGGAAAAATGTTTAATCCTCCCTTTTAGAATGTTTGTGTTTACACAATGATTAATGTGCTTTATTTCCAATGGTACCAACAGAGCCTTGACCTGACTGACACCGTGAGCATGCCCATGACATAGTAAGTGACAACTACAATAATCTTCCAAACAAACTGTCTTTGGCTGTGTGGTATTCAGTTTGTCCCTTGGATTTACTAACAATGTTTATATTCTATAATTGTGAGTCCTGCACGGGTCTGAGTTTCAAATAGAAAATAGATGGGAAAGAACCCTCTCCCCTTTAAAAGAAGTTGCTTTTGATTTCTTCCTGTTTGAATATAATTCATATTCTTTCTCTCTACTTATGAGTATGTAGAAAGAGAAATAACTTACTGTTAAGAATTTAATATCGTCATGTAAATTTATATACTGAATTTGTCTATAAATTTACAATTAAACCCCCTAAATTATGAAATTTACATTTTAAGTTGTCTAGAAAAATTGTATTTCTGTATGGTGATAAAACATAATACTGACAATTAATATTCTTAGAAAATGTTTACTTAAGAACTTTTATTTTAGGTTAGTTATTTCATTATGCTATAAAATGGTGAAAATAATGTTATAAGGCAAAAATATGGTTGTCCTTCTACCTTAATTTGGAAAGAAGTGAGAAAACCGCCTCAGTGACATGCTTAGTATCGGAGAGGAATACCAGCAATAATTCAAGAGAGAGACTGGAAAGAGTTACAAACCTGCCAGTTTAGCCCTTGGTGGCTTCTTCCTGGTTTGCAGGCAGCTGCCTTCTCATTGTGTCCTCATGGAGGAGAGAGGGAGCTCTAGTCTCTCTCTCTTCAGCTTTATTAAGATATAATAGCCTATAACATTGTGTAAGTTTAGCACAATGTTACAGATTACTGTGCAAGTTCAGCGTGTGTACAATATGTGGATTTGATGCATATTGCAAAACGAGCTCCACAGAGTGCTGAGCCATCCCCTGCATCATGTCACATAGCTGCCATTGCTCTTCTGTGGTGGGAACATTTAGGATCTACTCTCTTAGCAACCTTTGATTCTATAGTAAAGTGTTACTAACTAAAATCACTATATGGTACTTTAGATCCCCAAAATTCATTCATCTTTTAGCTGGAAGTTTGTCCTCCTTTAGCTATGTCTCCCCTTTTTCTCAACTCCCAGCCCCTGGTAACTACTACTCTAGTCTTTCTTTCAATGAGTTCACCTTTTTTATTCCACATGTAAGTGGAATATCAGTATTTGTCACAGTCCATCCATGTAGTCACAAACAGCATGATTTCCTTCTTTCTCATCAGTGAATAATACTCCATTATATATACACGACAGCTTCTTTATTCATTCACTGATGGACACTTAGATTGTTTCTATGTCTTGCCTATTGCAAACAATGCTGCAATCAGCAGGGTGTGTGGGTGTGTCTCCTTGATCTTCTTTTCCTTTTGTTTTTAAATCATACCCAGAAGGTTGATCATCTCCCGATGATTGGATTACATGGTAGTTCTATTTTTAAGTTTTTGAGAAGCCCCCACCCTGTTTTACACAGTGGCTTTACCAATTTACATTCCCATATCTTCCTCTTCTTATGACACTAATTCCATCATGGGGGCCTAACCCTCATGGGTTTATCCAAACCTAATTACCAGCAAAGGCCCCACACCCAAATACATTGGAGAATTAGGGTGTAAACATAAGAATTCTGAGGAAGATTCAGACAGTCAGCCTATAACAAAGTTGAAATATATTACTTAATATTGGATGTGTTCTTTTTCTAAATAAATTATTACTGAAGTATCAGAGAGTACCAACATAACAAGCTGATAGAGGTTAAATGATTAAGGATACTTTGGGTTTATAGAAAATGGCACAAATCCCAAGTTTGAAGATGCCATAGAGAGAGTGAGATGAATGGATCTCAGTCTGGTGCTAAGGATCCGCAACACTGGGGAAAACCATTAGGGCGACCAAAGGGTTTTCAGAGGCACTTCAGCTAACGACAAAGAGGAACAGAGTTCAGAACCAGGTGCTTTTCTATTTTGTTTTAACTATTTTATTATTTTTTTAAGATTTTATTTATTTATTTTCAGAGAGGGGAAGGGAGGGAGAAAGAGAGGGAGAGAAACAGCAATGTATGGTTGCCTCTCATGTGACCCTCACTGGGGACCTGGCCTGCAACCCAGGCATGTGCCCCGACTGGGAATCGAACCAGGACCCTTTGGTTCCCAGCCTGCACTCAATCCACTGAGCTACACCAGCCAGGGCCTGTTTTATCTATTTTCACGTTTGCCCTGAGAACAGTAGATAAATACATTAAATCCAATAGGAAGGAAAAAAGAAGTGCTGTAAGTTCACAAGTAATCACATAGGTTTAAGTTAATGAAGATATTACTGTAAACTCAAAGTCATTCTGTAGAAAATGTACCAGAATTCAGGGTATCCAAGCATATTCACCCTCAGATATATCACATAAAGAAATGTCCATGCATGCATATGGAAGCACAGATAAGAACTTTCACCCTAACGTTGTTTGTGGAAGACGATCCTCTGAGAGCCATCACCATGGGAACAGGAGAATCGAGGTTGGCACAGATGTGCTAGAACACTACTTCAATATTCAGAGTCAATTTGTATATGTCAACAGTGATTTATACATTTCAGCTTTATAGATCTCAAGATATTGTCATGAAAATCTGTAAGAAATCCAAGTCAATTACAATTTATGAAAAGTAAACTATGCGATGCTTTAGATCTCCAGAATTCACTCATCTTATAGCTGGAAGTTTGTACTCTTTGAGCTATATAATACAGTTTATGTTTTACATGGACTCTAAATAAATGTATGGAAACTAGATTGCAAGAGTTACATTTAATATATTAAAATAAATAAATATAGAAGTGTTTGGAGTGGGTGGAGAAATGGAAAATTGGTTTTCAAGAAGAATATAACCAAGATACCAAAAGTAATTAGGCTGTCTTTAGTGATTTTCTTTTCATTATTAGCAATTTCGAGATGAAATTGAAAAGGAGAAACCTCTTGCATATTAAACACTTATTTTAATTATCTCCTTATTAGTCAAGTAGTACCACAATAACAATGTAAAAGAAAGGACTGTAAAGTCTCAGGGGCTAACAACAAAGAATATTCATTTTTCTTACTTACAGATTCGCAATTTCAACAGGGTGGCCTCGGGTCAGGTTACATATCAGCTCAGCTTGGGTTTAGGCTTCGGGTCGGGGTTCATTCAACCCACATGCCCTAAATGCCTTTGGACCAGCAGTTCCCAGAGCACTCTCATACTATGACGTGGCAATGAAGGACAAGAGGCAAAGCCAAGACCTGCACATACTTTAAAGACCGCTTCTTGCATCGTATCTCACCACAGTTTCTTTAGCCAAAGATGGCTATGTGGCCATAACCCAATAGTAGTGGCATCCTTTGTTCTAGACACTTGAAAGATCCTATGGCAGAAGAGGAGTGGAGAATTGGGGGGAAACTATCTAATCTACCACCAAAAATTCACTTATCCTGTCGCAATTCCCAAATTCTCATCCAATCGCAATATCAGACTTGAAGCCTAGGATCTCCTCATCTACCTTAGATCCAGATAAGCATCCTTTTGATCGGAAGACCTATGACCTAAAATACAAGTAAGCTGTCCTCCATACATCATTGGTACAGGAGAACAATTGCAATAAACACTCCCATTTAAAAAGCGAGAAAATGGGAGTCGCATAGCAGCTATGGTTCCACAGGCCTCAGTTCCACAGAATTTTCTTCTAAAATTCTGGAGGCCAAATGTGACAAGGTTGCCCTACTTGTGGGTAGGGTGTGTCCCTTTATCAGGCCCCTGATCTACCCCCTGGGAGTGGTTCCCCAGTCAATTTTTCTCCAGGGTTTGGCTTTTCCGCAGAAAATGTTCTTTCACATCATAAGGCTTGGTTATATTGAAAACATAATCTTGGTGGTTGAGTAGCTTTCTAAGCCCACTCCGTGCCTGTATAGAGTCCTAAAGGTATTTTTATATCTTGAATTCTATAGTAATTGTTTTGCAAATAGAGCTCTCTCAAAAAATTCTGCAGGTATTGTATGTTTTTGATTGAAGTTAATCCCACAAACCACAAGTTTTCTTAATCCATATCTTTTTCTCTAGGTTTATTTACTAAGGTTTTAGACATATCAGGTTCCTTTAAACCATTCACCTAATCTTCACAGGATTGCTTTGGTCCAACTCCAAAGATCTACAATGTACTACGTTAACTCTTTCAGAAGTCTAACAACAGTTGTGCCAGCCACATCCTTGAATTGATCACATCTTGAGACTCCATCATAATAGTTGCACCCTGGATTTGATCTTTGTTCTGCGGCTATGCTTCAATAGCATAAATTTCATTTTTCAAGTAAAAAGGTCACCTAAAGTTATACTTAGTAAGCTCAAAATCTGCTAGTTCCATTCCTGCTATCACAGAAAATAATTTTAGAAAACTTTTGCCTTTGCATATGATAAATCTCCAGTTTTCCAGTCTAGGATTCTATTTCTTTGCCTTTTGTTATTTGACCACTAAGCTTATGGTTCATATGTTAGTTTTTGTTTATGGCTGCTCTTTCTCCAAGGTAACAATTTCAGTGTATGTTAGGGTAGCACTAGCTACCTGAAAAGATTCCCAGAATGTGTTAGAAGTGAATTTTAATTTAAGGACCAGGAATTTGTTATCTTGGTCTTCAGTTCAATAGCTAAATCTATGGCTTTCTGCACATGCTAAATTGAGATTGTGATAGCATGAGTGTAAAGCATCAATCAGGAGGCCAAATAAACACATGAAAAAATGCTCATCACTAATTATTGGGGGAAAGTGAATCAAAGCCACAGTGAAATACCACTTCATACCTGTTACTATGGCTACTATCAAAAACCAGAAAAGAAGTATTGGTCAGGATGTGAAGGTATAGGAACACTTTTGCTTTGCTGGTGGGAATGTCATGTGGTACAGCCACTGGAGAAAAAAATATACCAGTTCCTCAAAAAATTCAATAGCCCTGGCCAGGGTGGCTAAGTTGGTTGGCGCATCCTCCTGTAAACCAAAAGGTCATGAGTTCGATTCCTGGTCAGGGCACATGGTAAGTTGTGGGTTCAGTTCCAGATCAGGAGCATACAAGAGTATGAGAGGCAACCAATCAATGTTTCTCACATCAATGTTTCTCTCCCTTCCTTCTCCTCTCTCGATGTTCATAACAGCATTATTCGCCAGAGCTAAACTGTAAAAACAACCTAAATGTTCAATGACAAATGAATGGATAAACGAAATGTGGTGTATATATAAGATATGTGTAATATATTGGATTTATTATATATAGATATATATTATATATATATTAGATTTTTACTCAGTATTACAAGGGAATAAAATTCTGATGTCTATAACAACAGAGATGAACCTTGAAGACATTACGCTAAGTGAAACAGGTAAGACACAATAGGACAAATTTTGTACTATTGCACTTATATGAGTTACCTAGAGTGAGCAAATTCATACAGACAGGAAGTAGAGAGGTGCTGGGCCGGGCAGTGGGAATGGGCGGTTATTATTTATTGGGCACAAAATTTCAGTTTGAGATGTTGAGAAATTCTAGAAATGGATAGTGGTGATGGTTGCACAACAATGTAAATGTATTTAACGCCCCCGAACTATACATTTAAAATGGTTCAAGACATAGGTTTTATGTATATTTTACCACAATAAAATGTTTTAACATCTGGAGTCCCACACCAGCAAATCTAAAGGGCCAGCAACGTGGACCGACCAGCATGTGTGGAACTGAGACACTTGATGAAAGAACACCTTCTGGGGGAAGGGAGAGTACAAAACATCTGGCAAGTTATGGAAAAGCGAAAGAAAAAACCCCAAACAGTGTGTCATTAAATGAACCTTAAATCCACCTCCCATGAACTTGTATCTGAGTTCTGACTTGGAAGACGAGGCGTACACTTAAATTATAACTATATATTTTATGGAATCCTAAACTGTTACCTTTGGGAGTACTTTGTGACCCCTTCCTAACAGGAAATGCTTAGAAGAGAGCTAGCAGGCATCTGAAGGAACCTGTAATTCTCACAGTCCTGCCGTTGGGGTTAAACTTTTTTCATTACTACTGTGACACTGTTGAATCCTTAGCCTCGTGTGGTCTGAGGAAATACCGGTTACACAAGCTGTTCACATTCCAATCTATATCATAGTTGTCATCAGCAGTACAATACCTTCACGTTTCAAATGTAGGGGTAAACAAGCATGGAAATGTGCCTTCCTGAAACTCTTGATAACTGCAAAATTACCTGTTCCATTCTCTCATGACACCAGTAATTTCCACCAGGACTCCCTCAGTTGGCTCCTCTCTCCATCCATAAATTTTGCAAAAAGTTATAATTGTAATGTTTCAACAGAGACAACATAAAATGTTCCTCTCTAAATTACAAGTGCTTTTAAGCCAATTGCTTGAGGCAAATGCGCTCCTTGCATCAACAAGTCAGTGAAAGTTGATTGATAGAGGAGAAAACCTGAGAGATTCTCTCAGTGATTGAAAACCGCAAACACCTGTATTGAAGGGCCAGCCACTAAGAATTATGAGAAGTAATGAAGCAACAACAAATCTTATGTTCACTGATGATTCCTTGACAACATAATTGTATCCTACTTGCTGATATTTTAATCGCAGTACTGGAGAACACCCGTTAAGCCAAAAGGAAAAACTCATGAAGACATCTGCATCCATATGTGTCCTTGTTTTTCACCTCTAATGGCGTATATATAAAGGTATAGAAGCCAAAATCTTGTTTTTTAGAGAAATCACACTGTAGACTCATACCAACCCCTACGCCTGGTCACATCTTGTTTTTTAGAGAAAACTGTAGTACCCAAAGAAAATTTACAGTAGCTAAATATCTTTTGCTTCTATCTTATTTTAAAATTATTTACTCTGATATGATTTTCATTAGTATCATTTTAAAAGCAATGAAATAAAATGAAAACTTCCAAAGACACGCATAGACCTACAGTGTAATAGAAATCATCTATTCTTTGGAGCCTTGGGGCATTAAATGCACTGCCTCTAGCCACAAATCTTATGTGTTATTTTTACTGTAAATATACACAATGTGATGACCGTTAAATTGCCCGTGGCTAAAAGATTTCACATGCATTAAACAATAAACTTTTAAACAACTACTTGGCTTCTCCTGAATTCTTAGCAAAATAAACCACAAAAAGGCACTGTAAATTTAAAATATTAAAAAGTGTTTGTAATATGTTCATTGAACAGATATTTTGCTGGTAGTTGAAGCCATACTCAAAATCTGCTAAGATTCTGCAGACAATTGAAAATTAAGTATGTACAAACTTAGACAAAAGTAGGTTTACAGTTGTTTGTATGGAAAATAAGACAATAATTAATAAATGATAATATAAGAATAAACTCTGTTTTGCTTACTCACAACCTACTTTTATCCACCCTGTATATATCATGGAGTACGCTCCTAGTAACAAATCTACTTTAGAAGATTTTCTACTGGAAGTCTTCTTCCAGAAAAAACAATAATAACAAAGAGGAAATGAGAGTTCATTAGTATTTGCATACTAATAACTAACAATGCATTTTCAAATCAAATTTATATCATTTATTAATCAAGATAGCATAAAACTCCTATAACTAGATCAATGATATTTTAGGAAACCATATTTTTTTCTAAACTTCAGAGCCTACAAAGAACACTCCCTTAAGAATGACGGTCAGACCTCGGTTCTGGGACACCTCCCATCGCTCACAATTCCTCTCTCCACCAAGTTGTTCATGGGAAAAAAAGTCTCGGTTGAAGAATAAAACTTCAGTTCTCAACCCAACAACCTTTTGATGCCAATACCTGGTGACAAAATAATTCAGTTTTTGAACAAATTGCTTCTCAAGCAGCCACCTGGAATGAATTAAGTTCGAGAACCGAGGTTCCAGTGTATTAAGATTTCAACAACCAATAAGCCGTATTTGTCATTGCAATGGGCAATGCCACTCCTATTGGCATTTTCCCTGCCACTGTTCAAATTGAGTCCCCAATGTCTTTTTCTATGCCTCTCACAAGGTGGCTAAAAAGTTAACCAAGGGTATCTGGACTACGCTTTTCCAAACACACAGCCCCAAGCTTAACTTATAGTTATTGGTCCATATTTTCTTTAAGTAAAACCCAGTTCAGCCTCATGGGTGATTTGAATACCTTTTCTCTCCACTATATAATAATATGAACTCATCAATTATAGTATAAATATTACATTCTGGCTTTTTACTGTGTCTAAATCCAGTAGCTTGCCAAAGGAAAAAAGTTAATTAATCTTAACTATCGCTTAATTTCTTATTTCCATACCATTTGACAGACATCAAGACCTTTTCTAGTTAAAGATGAACTTCTATTACCTCTGCCCTTTCATTAAAATCCAGATTTACTAACTATTGAGGGCATTCTTTATTTTTTAACATAAAATTGTTCAGGTGGAATATTTAAGGAAAAAACTAGAAAATGTTAATGAAAAATATTTAAATGGTAGTATTTCCAGTTTGTACTGATTAATAAGTTTCTTTTTATAAGATTTTAAAGTAAATGGGACAAAATCAAGATATTTTTAAATACTTAAGTATATTGCTTTTAAAAATCATGGGATTCTTATGATATCACCTGGACCCATAAAGTTTATTCCAAATTAAATTTACACTTGGGCACAAATGCTTTCTAAAGAATTTTTATTATATGGTCCCATGGTTGATTTTCACCCTCCTCCTATTACATGATGCAACGTACTTTGAACCTGAGATGTTATGCCTCACCCAAATCCAAAACCAACTAGCCACAGGTGTCAACCATGTGAGTTGCTGAAAACAGGGCCATGAGGATTGTGGTGAATAGAAAATGTGTTCTTCTTACAGTGAAGCTAGGCACTGTTTAATATGCTCAAGGTATTTTTATTAGTAACTTTTGAAATACTTAGGCAGGTGGCTAGGTATGATTTAGGTCTGTTGAACAGATGTGTATCTATGCCTAACAGATCATAAAATCCCAAAGGTTAACAAAGGGATAAGAGGTGCGACCAGGAGTAGGGCTTGGTATGAGACCATAGTATAATTTAACTATGAGGTTGACACTTATATAGAGAGGCACATTAAAGATAGCATTTCCTTCCCTCCAAAGAGATACTTAAATGTTTCCATCTCTTTTGGACTTGGTGAAGTAGAATCCTGTGCTAGATTATTTTCAGGTGGTATGGAGTTTTAGTGAAATGAGAGGCGTCAGAATGAAATTTAGAAGCCAACTGTTCCCTTGCTCAAAAAATAAAATAAAAGAGTTAAAAATCTAGAAACAGAGAATTTGTTAAATACATGATATCATCATTCCAAAGAATACAGTGTTTGAAACAAAATTCAGTATCTGGAACATTTGAATTTACTTTTGAAAATTATAGTTTCTTTTTAAAGTAAAATTACTTATAGGAGATAATATCTAATATTAGAAAGCTGTAGTTTTTGTACCAACATTATTGACATGTGAAGTGCACAATTCTAAATGCGAATTGCTTTAGAATCATATTAAGTCACTAAAAATAGTTAGGAATACAATGTATTAGCTCATACTGTAAAAGAAGGCTTTTATAGTAGTAATGGGAATTATTTGGAGAGTTCTATCTCTGAAGTTCTTTTCAAGTAGAATAGATACAATCTGAATACAAAAAAGAAAATCAATACATGAAGTCTTTTTTAAAATAAATAATTAGTATTTAGCACAGTGTAAGAGGATCCATTCTGAAATTGTAGGTTGAGGACCAGGAAATTAAAATTATAAGCATAATATTTATATAAAAGAGCTTCTTTTGAAACCTGTATGAAATAATTGAGATAAACATATTAATGTCTACCACAAAAGATGAAGCACTGATTCATAAACATATTACATGTGAAGATCCTATAAATTTTGACATTTCAGGAATTATTTACAACCTTTGAAGAGCAGTTCTTTGTTACTTTTCTTTTATATAGATACTCAACAAAATATAAACAGGATTCTGGAAATGTAACTCTAGTTAGAGTCTAGCTCGATCTCACATAGTTTGTTGGTTTGCTTCTCAGCCAAACATAAGATGTTTGAATTATGTGTAGAATTTATATGCGCTACTCTCTATTGCAAAGGGTGATACTGAATAACCTATTAAATGATATAAAGATTTTTCGTAAGGTGAACCTCAGCTTACATTCAATGTGAAGAGTCAGTGAGGAAAATGATTTCCACATGGCTGTCAGCATACCGCAGTCCCGGTCCCGGCCGTGATGCGTATCTGCAGCGGCAGAGCGAGAAGACACCGGGGCCAGAGAGAGTCTAGGTCCACATTGTGAGCAGCTTTGTGGCTTCAGGAGAAGATGTTCATACTCTGCAGTTATAGTCAATAAGATTCCAGACCCGCTGTTCAGACTTTCTGGTGCCTTAGGCACTGCATAATGTTTCTATTTTCAAGTCAGTTTCAATCAAATGTTAGAATACAGATATACTAACAGGCACTGTTTACCAAGAAACACTTGGGAAAATTGTAATACTAATTGATACAGTGATGTTTATCGGGATATTTAATTTTTTTTTTTTTTTTAGTTTCATATTGAAGGTAAATGCTAGCTATCTTTTGCACAGGGTCAGAAAACTTAAAAAGACAACCACACCAAACTTCAGTTTTCCCAAATCTGAGAAATAAGATTTATAAAAGGATTAAACGAAGTGATGCATGTAAAATGCCTGGCACATGATGGGCTAACAAAGATAAGGAATTATTAAATATTATATAATTTTGCCCAGCTGGTTTAGCTCAGTGGATTGAGCGTGGGCCGGGAACCAGAGGGTCTCGGTTCGATTCCCAGTCGGGGCACATGCCTGGGTTGCACGCCAGGTCCCCAGTGAGGGCCATGTGAGAAGCAACCATACATTGCTCTTCCTCCCTCCCTTCTCCTCTCTCTGAAAATAAATAAATAAAATCTTAAAAAATATATATTATATAGTTTTGTCATCATCATTTTTTAATATGGAACTTTACTTTAAAATATTAAAATTTAGAGTAGACAACACATTTAAATGGTTCAAAATTGAAAACCAGCCCGGCTGGTGTAGATCAGTGGATTGAGCGCAGGCTGGGAACCAGAAGGTCCTGGTTCGATTCCCAGTCGGGGCACAAGCCTGGGTTGCAGGCCAGGTCCCTGGTGAGGGCCATGTGAGAGGCAACCATACATTGCTCTTTCTCTCTCCCTTCTCCTCTCTCTGAAAATAAATAAATAAAATCTAAAAAAAAAAAAAAAAAATTGAAAACCAACCAAGAATAGATATCAGAAATTTTTCATTCCTTCCCTCTTCCCAGCTAATCATTTCCAAGTCAGGAGATGACTCATGATCAGTTCCTTCTGTATCCTTTCAGAGATATTTTGCATATATGCAGAAAAATATAAAAGTATTATTCACTTTTATACATGTTGCCCCAGAGTATGTTTAGCACATTTCTGAACCTGACTTATTAGTAATCTTTTGTCATTTGTAAATTCTATTGCTCTTATTTGACCTCCTCGGAACTGACCACTGGTTTGTCTGTAGTGCTTACTTGCTATCTGCTGGTTGAACTAAGCTCCTGTCCTGCTCTCTCTTCTCAGTCCAACATTGGAAATTTTGTGACTGCCCTAAAATTTCCCGTAATCTTCTTTATCCTTCCCTGCGATAAAAATGTACTCTAAGAAAAACTTTGGTAGTTAAATCATTCCATCATTTTTTATACTCAACTAATAGTGAATATTCATTTGCAGCAAAATTCACCTACTCTGGTTTTATTTCCCTCTTCCCTGATATATAAGACTTTAATAGATGATCAGAAAAGTCCAATAAGCAAACCTTCTTAATCCAAGAATTAAGGCTCCGTTAACTATGTGGATAGTTTGTTAATAGGGTACATTGAGAGAAAGTAATTGTGGGTCCTGGTTCTTTTTCTGAATGTTTGTCACCTCAGTCAACTCATCTTCCTTCTCTGTGTCCCTACCATCTCATCTCTAAAATAAGGAAGCTAAGTGATTGCTAATTTCTTCAGCACTGATGATATGGGTCTATTTTATGTTGCAAAGGCCTTTTTGCTATCATCCCACAATACAAATGTCAACAGAAACATGAAGACATAATAAGAATATGAACAAGTCTAGATCATTTTAAAGCCAATAGTTTTCAGTTATGCCTACATTTTCTAAAAAGCGAGGCTTCTGTTTTGGGTTGAAAGATTGGCATCCCCAATTTTTACTATAGGAATTTGTTTAAAAAAATGCTTTTAAACCATTACTTTAAACCTTAACTTTTTAAGGGTAAATTCAAAATGGAATTTAGTTTCTTTTCTTCAAAATGTTTAAAATTAGTATAAAGTAATATAGAATATGGAGATACAATTCAAACATAAGGGTAATAGCATGTTTAAAGGAAATGAAATGGAAAACAAGTGAAAATCCAAAATGCCAGGGTCCGTTCCCTTACCCAGCCTCCCGGAATTACCTACAGTCGCGAATGCTGTCGGCGTCCCTTCCAGATGGCCCTACTGCCCAGTACGCCCCTGCTCCCCTCTGCTGGGAGTATTGGCTACTCAAGTTTCACAATGTCCACCCATGAGGTTTCTATCAGTTTGCTAAATGTTTCTATGCCAACTAAGAATTCAAAAAACAAATCTAAAAAGATAAAGTGAGTTTATGAACTGCCTGGACCCACTCTGAGACAGACCTGAGCCAAACCTCCTCGGATCACCTACCTTCCATAAGCCCCAACTCAGACTACTGGGCGTGGTGTCTCCAGGAATTGGATCAGTTCAGAGTCAGTGCTAAGTAATCCACGAAGAGTTTGTTTATTCCTTTTTCCCAAATGCACAGTCGCTCTGAAAAATGGCCACAAGTTCTTTGAAGGAGGAGGAAGATTTATAATGTGTTTTTGGCAGGGAGTAGGGGTCTTCCTGAAGAGATCTGGCTTTCCATGCACTCCAGGGGTTCTGAGTCTGTGAAGTGGGTCAAGTATGGGGAAGGTTGAGGGATTATTACTCTCTATTTTGGTAATTCAAGTCAGACTTCTATTAGCATAACCACATTTAGAACTCTTTTAAATACATAAATCAAATAAGCTTTTTGTAGACTGCCATCTATTTCAGTTCTAGGGAGACCATGATCAATTAGCCAATGGCAAAAATCTCTGCAGGTAAAACCATTTGAGTTACTGCCTTGGCTGCGATGTCCAGCATCGTAACCACACTCATCTTTTCTCTGGCAGTGAATATTCCCAGGTGCGTGTCATCCACAATGAATTCAGAAAGTCCAGTTCAATGGCAGAGTATTCCAAGTGTAGAAAATGTCCTCCACGGAGCTCTTCCAGGATTTCAGGACCGTGCTCATCATTGCATTAGTAAAAATGCATTTATTTTTTAAAGATTTTATAAAAATGCATTTAAAATGAGAGTGTCCTCTAGATTCTCCCAGGGGGCATGTTAAAAGGATAATTGAGCAGGTCTTAAAATGAAAAAAATCTGTAGAAATCCAATCTCCATGAGCTTTAGCATACCTTCCTCTATAGAATACCAAGGAAGTTCGACAATTCCAATTTTATTTAGTGTGCATTAACCGGGTAAAATGTTAGAACTGTTCCCCTTGCCTGAGTTAATACATTGCATCTAGAATCTCTGCTTAGCGTACTGACATCAATACATTCAGACTGATCCAATTATACTGCTTCCACTCTGATATGTGTATATTCCTTTCGTTTCTGACAACATATATTGTCAAAATCTTACATTCTTTTTATGTTTGTGTCACGTCCTCATGAGAGCGGCCTAGTGGAGCTGGGCCTCCTCAAACCTCTTGCTTTAGTGATGTTGGTGTCCAAGTCTCTGTCCTAAGAACTAGCATTCTGCCAAATGCTGAGCCTGGGTCTTTTCCTCCACAGCCACTACCCAGTGTCTAGAATCAGAAAATGCCTCAAAGAACCCTGGCTGGTGTAGCTCAGTGGATTGAGCGCAGGCTGCGAACCACAAGGTCGCCGGTTCGATTCCCAGTCAGGGCACATGCCTGGGTTGCAGGCCAGGTCCTCAGTGGGGGCCATGTGAGAGGCAACCACACGTTGATGTTTCTCCCCCTCTCTTTCTCTCTCCCTTCCCTGCTCTCTAAAAATAAATAAATAAAATGTTTTTTAAAAAAAGAAAGAAAATGCCTCAAAGAGAAAAGTGATTATAGACACACAGTGGCAATTCACCATTTCCTTGAGGGCTTTTATCTCTTGCTTCTCTTGAGTTCAGACCCTCCCCAGGAGGGTCTTCATTTCCTAAATACTGTAAGACTGCGACAGATTACACTCTGCCTCTCAGACTATGCTTTTGGCCTTTCTGCTACCTTAGACTTCAGGAAATCCAGCCTTCATTTGGGGCCCCTTGAATATCCAAGTTTTGCTAGGTTTCCCTTTCCCCGTGCAGTGAGCCATTGCTTGTGCCAAGCCTGTATCCTAAATTCATCCTCAGAACCACCAAACACCAGCAAAGCAAACGTGCTGCCTGTCAGCTCAGGTCTGAGTGATGATCCCATCTCTGGAATCTTAGCCAGTCAGGACTTCTTTCCCTCCACAGCTACCTGATAGCTTACAAAGAAATATGAATTTTGTCGTTTAACCAGCTTTTTCTAGTTGTTGTAAGGAGAATTATGGTCTACTCAGAAGAATTCCTCAATTGGCTATGCCAATTAGGAACTCTATTTTTAATTGGAGCTCCCTGATTGGTGATATTCTAGAGTAAGAGGGCAGAGAGTTGGTTATTTTCCTAGGGAACTTCAAAACCCAGACATTGCTGTTTTGAAACACTAGATCCTCTAGTTTCCTTGGCAAAATTCATTTAGTTTTTATAGAAAAAAATACATTTCTGACTATAACACCCCTTGGTGAGCCTTTTTGTGTTCCTTCAGAGATGATGTGGTTCTTCCTTGTGCTCCAGGCTGTAATCTCTTTCACACTTTCTATGAGGTAACTTGTCTTGCCTTTCAGAAATGTTTGAGATATTTTGTCCATGAGCACTCAATTGCCATTCATACCATTGATGAAGTTTCAATTTAATTGGTGTCATTGAAAGTACAGTCAAACCTCAGTTCTCAGGTACCTTGGTTCTCAAACAATTCAGTTATTGACCAGGTTTTCATGGAAAAAATATCTTCGTTGTCTAACAAAACCTTGGGTCTCAATTCTCTGCCCAACAACCTTCTCTTGCTGATACCTGTATGATCAGTCATGCATCTCTCAGGCAACAAAGGAGAGTCTGTTTTTAAACAAACTGCTTCTCAAACAGTTTTTCGAAACAAATTAAGTTCGAGAATCAAGGTTTCACTGTATGCAAAGCATGTGATCAGTCTACCACTGTCCCTGGATATTTTTTCAAAGATATGAAATGTTTTATATATTTTAAAAATTGGACTAAACTTTTTTTGCAATTAACTTTTTCAGTAAATATTTAATGTACATTGTAATAGAATTAGAAATAAATGAAGACCATTGAATGAGAACAAACAGAAACTGTTTATTCTGAGCTTGCTGTAACAAGGCTGTCAGCCACCACCACTTGGGTTTTGCAGAGACTCAGATGTAGTCATAAGAGTGGGAAGCTTTACAATGAGAAGAAAACGGGAGGCTTTGTATATACTCTGATTGAAGGTTTGGGGCATGGGAAAGCTAGAGGCAGGTTAACTTAGAAGCGGGTTTCTGATGTGGGCTGGGGAGCGCAGCTGGCTTTCACTAGTTGGTCCTGAGTTGCAAGCAAAGGCAAAAATTAGGGAAGCTGGGAGTTACTAGCCAAGTCCTGTCTGTCCTGGCCTGATTGCCGTAGAGGTTGTGATTTGCCTTCGCTGCCAGTGGCTCAGATGGTGAAACAGTCCTATTGTCATGTATGATCTGAAAAGTGTCAATCTGAATATTCAGTTTCTCAATAGAAAAACAGTTACAGTTTGTTCCGTAACAATTTGGCCAAAGTATTACTTTTCTTCATATCTTATCCAGTCACGCACCACATAATGAAATTGCGGTCAGTGATGGACTGCGTATGTCAGTGGTGTCACAGATTATAATGGAACTGAGAAACTCCTATCGCTTAGTGATGTGGTAGCTGTTCTAACATCACAATGCAGCACATTACGTGTTTGTAGCGATGCTGGAGTAAACAAACCTACTGTACTGCCAGCCACATAAAAGTATAGCACATACAATTATGTACAGTACATAATACTTGATCTTGATAATAAATGACCATTATTGGTTTATGTGTTTACTGCACTATACTTTTATCATTATTTTATAATACTCTTTCTACTTATAAAAAACTTTGCTGTAAAATAGTATATGATGTTACGATGGCAGCAGCCTTACCGAATCTTTTTTTCTTTGCTTTTATATACAATCTTCATTATATAGTTTTTCCATGACCATTTAGTCTCCATATGCCCCCTCCCCACCAGCAATCACCACACTGTTGTCCATGTCCATGAGTCCTTTCCAAATCTCTTGATTACATCATTTTCTCTTGATTTAATCTTGTGTTGATTTGATCATCGTTGCCCCTAAGTATAACAAACCCACTGCTAATGTTACCAGGAAAGATGATGTTGAGTGATTAGAAACAAAATCAAAAGTGGTTAAGAACTACAAAGGTGGAAAATCGGTGGTTACTGCTCGCCAGTCAGGCGTGTCCCATTCCACCACAGCCACGACTGTGAAGACGAGAACAAAGTGGCAGAAGCTGTTACAGGATCTGCTTCATTGAAGGCAATGAGATTGACACAGATTTGAGAGGGTCCTATTTCAAACATGAGGAAGCTTCTGAATTGAAGTTTCTGGATTAAAGACCAGGCACAGAAGCGTACGCCTCTCAGCACCATGACAATAGTGGCCAAGGCAAAAGGTTTGTGATGTTGAAAGAAAATGTCTGGACGCCACTACAGTGTTGAATTTACTGCTAGCTCTGGGTGGTTTCAATTGCCCAAGAATCGTTCTACACCATATAACATGAAAGTGAGTGGTGTGCCTGCAAGTGCTAATGTGAAGGCAGCTAAAGAATTTTTGGAAACTCTAGATAAACTAATTGTGGAGAAAAAGTACTAGAGAACATATTCAGTAGGGATGGAAATGGGGAATAACTCCTTATTCTGAAAATGGATTTCTGAAAGGGACTTTCAGTTGTAAAGGAGGCCAAGTCAATCTCAGGTTTCAAGGCTTTTAAGGACAGGATTATAATCTTGCTTGGGGGCAATGTTGCAGGGTAGAGGTGAGACCTTTTGTCATCTGACACAGTGAGAACGCAGAGCCTTTGGGCCACACACTGCCAGTGGCCTATAGGAGCAATGAATAAACACAAACAACTCAGCTCTTCTTCAGGATGCCCTCCTGAATTGCTGTGCCAGTGCAATAGAGAAGTATGTTTTGGAAAATAACATATCTTTCAAGATGTTGCTTATTGTTCATAATGCTCCCAGACATCTTCCTTTCATTGGTGATCTTCATCCCAACATCAAAGTGGTACTTCTCCCTCCAAATACCACCTCTTTGATCCAACCAATGGATAAAGGAATTGTAACAGTTTTTTAAGGCCTGTTACCTGAAAAGGGCCTTAAAAAAGGAACTGTTACCTGTCAAGGCTTGTGCTGCAATGAAAGAAGACACTGGTGCAATTACAGAAGGATTTTTGCTTGGGTTTGGGGTGATGTCACCAGAAATTGTAGGAATGGCATCTGGAGGAAGACATTCAAGAGATTTGTCCATAACATCAAAGGATTTGCCAAGGATGAGGAGGTTGAAAAAAATCCACAAGGCTGTGGTTGAGATGGCAAACAGTTTAACTCGGGTGTGGATGAGAGTGACATCGAAGAGCTGCTACGGGTGGTTCCTGAGGAACTGACAAACGAGTTGTTAGAATTGGAACTGGAGTGCATCGCTGAAAAAAGCGGTCACAGAAAAGGAAACCATAGAAGAAGAAAAAGAGAAAGAACGCCCCAGAAAATTAATAGTAAAGGGTTTAGCAGAAGTTTTAAAGACCTCAATGAGTTCTTAAAAAGTTTGAAAACATGGACCCATAACATCAAGTGGTTTCCATGAATAGAGAAGGTTCATAGTGTATTATTTGCCTGTACAAACAAATTTATGATGAAAAAAAAAAAAGAAAGAAACTGAGCAAAAAGCCACTACGGACATATTTCAGAAAAGAGTGACACCTCCTCAAGAACCTCAGGCAGGTCCTGAGGGAGGTAATCCAGAAGAAGGCAGTGTTATCCTTGACCGTGACGGCTCCACGCACGCCCCGGCCCCTGGAAACCTTCCAGCGGGATGAGGTGTGCGGTAGAAGACAGTGACGTTGAGGGTCCCGACCCTGTGCAAGCCTAGGCTGTTGTGCTTGTGTCTTAGTTTTTAACAACAACAAAAAAAAAAGTTTAAAAAGTAAAGAAATATCATTTAAAAAGGAAAAAAAAATCTTATTGAACGAAGATATAAAAAAAGAAAATATTTTTATACAGCTATACAATGTGTTTGTATTTTAAACCAACAAGTTAAAAATAATTAAAACGTTTATAAAGTAAAAGTTTTCAGTAAGCTGAGGTTAATTTATTTTTGGCGAAAGAAATGTTTTACAAACTTAGTGTAGTCTAAGTGCACAGACTTTATAAAGTCTATGGTCGTGGACAGCGATGTCCTAGGCCTTCACGCTCGCTCACCACTCCCTCACTGACTCACCCAGAGCGACTTCCCGTCCTGCAAGCCCCATTCATGAGAAGCGCCCTATGTAGGTGTACCATTTTCATCTCTTACATAGTATTTTTACTGGATTTTCTATACTTTTATATATGTTTATACCTAAATACATTGAGATATAACACAAATACCATTGTGTTATGATTACGTACAGTATTCAGTGCAGCAACATGACGCAAGTCTATAGCCTAGGAGCCCTAGGCTGTACCATATAATCCGAGTCCGCAGGAGGCTGTAACACAAGGTTTGTGTAAATGCACTCCATGATGTACGCACAACAACACCGCGTAACGACGCGTTTCTCAGACTGCATTCTTACTGCTGATCGACGCTTAACCCGGCCGCTAAGCGGGGGTTGTACACACAAAGCGCTGCCCATTGCAGAGATTCCCAGCCCCCATCTTTCCATAATGCAATACTATTAGAAAGCTGCTTTCCAAACTGAAGTGAATGAGAGGTGAATTATTCAAATATTGATAGTTGGAGCAAAGTTCCCAGTAACTTACTTCATTAAGTTAAACATACTTTAAATGTGCTTAGCATTTTGAATTGATAATTGATAAATGGTTTTATTTAGAAAATATTTGATTATTAGAATATCTCACTAACCCTTCAAATGATTGGCTTTCAAAATTTGTTGTTCTTTTCATTGTTCCTTGTTGTTCCATGCTGCCAAAACCAGAATAATGCCTCTATATTTTCTGCATAGCACATCACTAGTATGTTTATCGTCCAGGTACAGGTGCATTCAGGCATATTACTTTGTCACAAAGAGTTTTTTTTAAATGCTAATTTATTTATTTCAGAATAATTTATAAATTAATGGTAAACTTGTCATTGTGCCATGATATGTAATGAGAAATAAAATATTGCCAGTTGGTGATAATCTCCTAAGTATGCTGAGTATATTAAATTACTTATAAATTAGTTTAACAGCTTGGCCTTAATCTGGCAAGAAGACTCTTATATGTTCTTTCAATATGAACAAAATATACACAAAAAAATAAAAATACTTTATTTAAAAGTAATGACTTTCTCATGGTTTGCTGATTCTATTTTTGGAGTTCCTTGTGTGTGTGTATGTGTGTGACTTATAACAAACTAGGTTTTTTTGTGATTTATTACAAACATTTAGTAAATGCTGATAGCATCGTGCGTTTATTTTTCTTTTAGTGACTCAACAACTGCCTTTAGTGGGAGAAGTGACTGCCAATAAATACAGTAAAACTAAGGTACCAAGAAAAAAGGCATGTAAGGGGCAGCAATCATTTGCTCCTTGCCCCCACTCCACAGGTGCTATTGGACATGCCACATCCTGGGACACGGGGTCTTTGATCACAGTATGGGCAGTGATGTAGATGCATCTACTCTCTCTACTCCCCTGCGTTCCAGTTGGCTGGATTCGTGTTTATACCTCACATTGGGCCACCCCGATTCTCTCATGAGAACTTTGGGTCAGAAGTTAGAAGTTATAGTGTCAAATGCAGGAGAAAGAAAAATATTATATGATCATTCAGTAGAGGCAGGAAAAAATTCATTCAACAAAATTCCATTCCTGATGAAAACTTTTAGTAAACCAGGAATTTAAGGAGATTTTCTCATTCTGATGAAAAAGCATCAACAAAAAACTTAGAGTTAACTTTATACTTACTGGTAAAACACTGGGAAAATAAGATGAGAACAAGGCAAGAACAAACACCCTCCTTACTTCTATTCTCCCTTGCTGGGCATCCTAGGTAGGGAACTATGGGGATGAGGTGGAGGGGGAGGGGCCAAAAGAAGTAAATGAATTGAAAACAAAAGAGTAAAAGCTATGCCAGGGATACAGAAGGACTTGTATTACATTTGAGTGTTCTACTGCCTAAGCTGGTTGGTATATACACAAAGTTAGGGGTGGGGGGGTATTGTTAGAGTTTATCATGTTGATGTAACATAAACTCTCAAATTCATGTATATTTTTAAGGTATCGTCTAGACTCCAAGAGAAACAACAGAACAGAGCACTTCATTTAGGTAAAGATAAGGGAATAACCTTAGCTTGTATAAACCAATTACTTTTTTTAAGGCACGTGTTAATTGAGTCTCATTAAAATGACCACGTGTAAAACTACAGCATCATACAGAATGTGAGGTTTCATTCCTCCTGTGGTATTCTCAGACCTTAGAATAGCTGGAAGAGCGCCCAGTCCCTTCTAGTCAATGAATTCCTACATGAAAGGTTTAATTCTAAAGCTCTACATTTTATGTCTCTCTGCTACTCAATGATTTCAGAAGAGGCCGTTGTGAAAAGGCTTGGAGAGTTGGAAACACCCAGGGAATACTGTTGCAAAGAACTGCAGTCCCCATCAGTATATCATTGAACAGCATGCAAATGATTTAGCGGTGACACCGCCGGGCTTCTCAGGTTCACAATTTCCATTCTCACATCTGAAAATAGATCATAGCTCTGCTAACGGTTCACGCTATTTTTCAAAATGGGCCAGCAAGCCTTTAATATCCAGTGTTTTAGAAGGTATTACCACAAATGCTGTTCCTACGTACACTTAGGTAAAGTGGGTGTAATTTGAGGGGCACAGAGGAAATTCCCCAAAACAACATATTCAGTTGTACATAAATTTAGAATTCCCGACTGGCCCTACCAAGGTGTTCAAAAATTTCATTGTCCTATGTAACTGAAAGGAAAATAAATTAGAGAAATTTAAGTTTAAAGAGAGACAGAGAGGAGAAATCAGAGACAGAGAATATAAGGGAGAGGAAGTGGGAGAGGGAATGTCCAAAGAAATTAGTCAAACTGAGGAGAGCGGAGAGCTAGAGAAGACAGAGGAAGAAAAGAGCAAGGCGAGGAGTGAGAGATTCAGACCGAGAGTGAGAGAAATGAAGGGAGAGAGGGAAGGAGAACGAGGAAGTGCAAGAGTGCTCGAGAAGAAAAGGATAAAATGCAGATAGAGAAAGGAAATTTTATACGTATTTGTGAAGTTCACACAAAAGATGAAAACCAGGCCTCAAACAAATTACAAAGTAATTAATACACTTCTTCTATCTCCTAGATTTATGAGACTTTCACCTTTATCTTCTTCAACATAGTTGCTTTATTTTCTTTTTCACTTTACAGATTGACCTCCCTTTGTTCATGGACTCACAAATGGACATCAAGAAATGCTGCCTTTAATTCATGATTTTACTGGGCTCTTTTTTTTTTCAGTTGTGCTCCCCAAAGCTAATTAATTCTCTGTCTGATTCTCAAATCTGAATTCCCCAAAGAGTTCATCTGATTGGTCACACCTTAGGTGTTCATCGCTGACCCAGTTAAGCAAGTAAGGAGGAAGGATCTTATGACATGCTAAGTAATAGATGGGTCTGGTTTTCTTAGAAGTAGAGTGTGAAGCAAGCAGGTACCTCATAATTCATCAACCACTGCCTTTGTTTCAAATTATTAAGGGGATGCTATCATTGAGTGAAATGTGAATGTTGCCTAGAAAACTGGACACATACACACACAATGATTCAAATGATTGTTAAATTTTTGGTCAGCCCGCAGTCCATTCAAATAATCACTGACATATGAGTCATGATCCAGGCCTGAGTATTGGGCTGGAATCCCTTGCAGGTTTTTCAGTGGTCGAGCAAGAGCCTGGATTTGCATGGTGAGAGGAAGAAGAGGTAGGAAGGAGCACTGAGTAGGAGTTCCTGGAGAAGGTCGCAGGAAGGGAAGATGCTGAATTGGGAAACTTATGTTGGAGCACAGAGGTCAAGTTTCCTAACTTTTCCAGGAGTGACTGCCAATTCAAATAAATGTTTATCTACTATAAGCCCCTGCAGTAGTAAAGGGGAGGGGGAGACAAGAAATGTAAAACAGGTTAGGGAACTGGCTTCTCTAAAGCCACCTCTGGGCCCCTGCTGACCCTTCCTGGACATCTCTGTCACCGCCCACCTTCTGTACAATGGAAGCCCCCTGGGACTGCAGCCCTGTTTATGATTCTGACAAGGAATTGAGCCCCTGTATTAATATGATTAACAACATGCAGCACAGTAGAAATTGCTGGAACCATGCTCTGAAGTCATGCCAAACACATGCTCCGTAGACATGATAATCTTCAATATAGATCACAAATGAGTGTTTTGATTTTCAAGTGAGAACAATAACTCCCAGATTACCACCCAGAGAGCTACTTTCACATTGCCAGGGCATAATTAATGTTGAATTACGAAAATAGAGCTCCTTTCAGTCATGTCTGAAATTCCATTCAACTTGGTATGAAAGCAACTATAATACACAGAAATACAATGAAGGGTGCAAATTAAATCCACACAAAGAGGGATTTGGGCCAGATTTCTGGAAGGATATTTGAGCTTAGCTCATGTCACTGTTGTGCAAACATATAGAAGGGAGAGTGCTAATATCCTGACAGAGTAACAGCATGAATCCAGCATTAGGCCTAAAGTCTAAATTACCCTTCAGTAATATTTTTAATCTCATTCAAACCTGGCATGATCCTTGGAGCAATTCAGAAGAGTTTGATGTGTGGTGAGCATTACTAGCCCACATATGTGAGGTAATATCAATCTCCTGTGGTAGGAAGGAACAGAGGTAATTTACCAAATGGTACCCTACTGACCTGAAAGAACAAATGTAGCTTATATAGAGGTTTCATTCTTTAGGGAATTTTATTTATCAGACCTTATTGTAAGACTGACAGCGTATGCTAGTTAAGAGTGTATTAGAATATTTTTCTATCTTCTGGTCCTTTCACGAAATAGGAAAATTCATATTTAGTTGCAGATTACAAGGTGCTGAGTTAATATCCTGGAACTGGAAATCAGAGGTATGCTCACCCATAAAGCTGTATTTTCATGTCCACTGAGTCAGAACGATGCCTATTAAGGAATTATGAAAATGCAGAGCTGCTTATGAACCCCGATTCACAAAGGAAATTCTTTTCTCCTTTAGGTATTCAGGCTATGTTATTATTTCAAAATTTGAATTTCTCTGTATTGGATATCCTATAGAAAAAAAAAAATGCAATTAAATGTGATATATTGAGGGCTTCCTGGCCTGCAGTTTAGGATCACATTACTAAAAATTTCTTTAAGATTGTTTCTTTCACTAAAAGGAAAAAGAGAGATCTTGGATAAGGACTTAAAGTGAAGCATTCACATTCCAGGATATGTAGAAAAAGAGGTTATCACCTTGTAGTACATTGTGTCACTATTATTTCTGTTTAGAAGAATCATTTTCAGGATAATTTTGAGACCACTCAAAATTTCCACCTTCATAAAAAACAAATTGCTTGTCAAGCCCACAAAGTAGAGAACTCAATTGGCTTGCAGGAGGAAGAGGGAGGAATAATTATTGAAACACAATTCCAAATGCTTTGAGAACTGCGTATCAGATTTTGTCCTGTGGGCCTCTGAAGGACTCAACTGACAATATGCTCTTGCTGACCCCTGTGATACTCCCACTGCGTCATTTAGAGCTCTCTCATCATTAAATAACAGACATTTTGTGCAATTGATAAATATAGTCTTCAACATTAACTAAATAATCCTCCCAATAGTCTGGTAAAACAGATGGGGAGAATAAAACAGAGAAGTTGTTTAGGGGCTTAACTCAGTCCACAGAGACAGTCTTGTGACTTAGTTAGTACTGGACCTCCCTAGTTTAAGTTTATGACACTTTCCCTTCCATTTTTCACTTATAAATAGCGACCAAGTCTCCAAACCACAGCCACCCCAACCCTGAGTCCCTAGTGCTTGTCTTTAATTCTCTCCACCTAATCGAGAACAGGACACGGTGCTGCTGCAGAGAGAATTATAGCCTTTTTGTGTACATACTTTCTTATAAATCTGTTCATGAACATTAAAATGACTAAACAAATCATCATGCTCATAGTAATGTTAATAATTCCTGGGAGTTTATTTTGTTCCAGCCCCTCTGTTGAGCATGCCTCACTTCATTTATTCCTTTGATGTAATAGCTATTTCTATTTTCATTTTCCACAAACCATGGAACTGAAGCTTGCCAGGTTAATGCCTTTTCACATTGAACTCATGTAAATAACTAATACCCCATTCTTCCATTCAAGGCTCATCGAACAATCTTTTAATACTTCAATTTTTCAAATAATTTTTTTCCATATAGAGCCTGTCTGGCACTTTTAGTTCTCAATATAATTAATACTTTTCATTCTGGTTTATATTTGTATAATTTTTCTTGGCTTGAATTCCATCCTCAGGTCTAATCAATTCTGGGTTAGTGACAAATAGCATTTCAGAAACTTCAAAGTTGAGAGCTATTTTGACAATTATTTTTAGGTCATGATACCATGCCAGTTTTTGTGGTTAGTGGTTTTTCTCTCAAATAGCAGCTAATCTTTGGAAACTTTCTTGAGTTTCAGATGGATGTGAATGCTACTTTTCTGTCACCCTTTAAAATATCCCTACATTGCTATATTTATTTTTATACCTTATTCATACAATAGACTTCATTTTCAAATGGTAAATATCTTAAGACAGAAACTAAATCTTGCTAAGTTTGGATTCTTTAGAGTCCAAATTCAGTGTTTGGTTTATAGTAAGTCTTAACATTTGTTGAATTGAATTGAATTTTATTTTCTTTAGAAGAGCTCTTTTTCAATGAGATCTTTAACCTTTCCTTGCACTACTTACTCACTATTTCTTTTTACCTTTCCTTTGTTTATTTCTTCTTGTTTCAGAGAAGTAGAGGGTTCTCCTCCTTTTCAATGTGGACCCACCATTTTTACCCTTTGGTTTTAATTGATATGTTTTTCTCTGTGACAGTAGCCACTCAGAATCTATTTTTCCCTCTCAGCAGCTCCCATGGACTTCTCTTCCTATGCATTTGATTATAAGTTTCATTTTGATTTGTCAAAATTCTTCCCAAAGGGAACAATATGGAAAGGAAGAGGAAAAAAAGTAACTTAGAGTGGAGAAATACCACCCGAACCAGATGATCAAGGTCAATATCACCTGTGATAAATCATATTGATAGTAAGTACATTTGATACACCAGTGGTGTGCAAGTGATGAAAATGGCACTTCGTCTCTGTGATCTTCCTCCCAAGAATGCATAGCCCCACTCAAACCATGAGGAAAACTCCAGACAAATTCCAATAGGGCACATTCGAGAAAATTACCTGGCGGGTACTCTCAACACTCTCAAGGTCATTGTTTTAATTTCCAAACGTGTTAGCAGAACTATGCTCCCTCCAGAGGTTCTAGGAGACATTCAGTCCCTCGGCTCTTCCTGCTCCGGGTGGTTGTTGGCATTCCTGTGCTTACAGATGCCTCACTCCTGTCTCTGCATCACTCCAGTCTCTGCCTCTGTGATCACACTGTCCCCTTCTGTCTGTACATCTCTCCGTGTCTCTTATAAGGACACACCATTGGATGGCAGGCCACCCAGATAATCCAGAACGATCTCATATGAATACCTTTAACCTAATCACCTATAAAAGTCACATTCCAAAAATAAAGTCCATTCACAGGGATCAGAAATTAGGACATGAAAAATAAAATTTGAGGTCTACCATTTAACCTCCTTCAAGTCATCAAAAACAAAGGATGTCTGAGAAACTATGACAGCAAAGAAGTGCCTGAGAAGATGTAATGATTTAGTGTAATACCCTGGATGGGATCTCGGAATAGATGGAGGATAATAGGTAATAACTAAGAAAATCTGAATAAAGAATATATTTTAATTAGTAATAATATGTCAATAATCATTTATTCATTGTAATACATCAACAATACTATATAATTAATATTATTTATTTAGCTAGTGATAGTGGAAATTGTTTGTGAGGTCTATGGGATCTAAAAACCGTTAAAAAAAATAGTCTCCTTTAATCACTGTAGAGGACACATGGACGGAACTAAGAGGGAAGGGGGAGGCTGGGGGGGAGGGTGGGGCTGGGGGAGGGGGGAGGGGAGAGGATGCAAATAACTATAATTGAACAACAATAAAGTAATTTTAAAAAAATAGTCTCCTTTAGGACTTCCACCAAGATGGCAGCGTACGTGGTCGCACTCGCTGCCCGCACATCCAGAATGTCCGAACAAGGAATGCAGTAGCAAAGAGTTAAACAACCAGAACAGACAGAATCAAACTGAAGGGAAGTCCGACACCCAGGAGGTAGGAGAGGACGAACATCCAGGCCGGTAAGCAGGGCAGAGATGGGCGGAGGAAACAGCGCTCATGGAGGGTCTCACTCACGCCGCGAATTGCGCCGCTACTCAGGCTGCCGGTGCCTGAACAGGGCGTGGCTCCAAACAACGGGTGAATCCCGCAAGCCGGTGACGCTGCCAGAGAGAGGCCAGGGCTGAGCCAGCAGAGCCGAGTCTGGCAGAGGAGGCGGTGGGGAGCTGGGGAGAGGAGGAGTGACGGAAGCCCGCGGTGATCGGGGGCCGCCATTGCTTCCTCCCAGACCCCGCCCCCAGAGGCAATGTCATTCAAAAAGAGACCCAGGTCGCAGGCATCTGCCAGCTGACAAGTGCACCGAGATAAAAAGAAGGAAAATGGCCAAAAAGGAGGACCACGACAAATTACAACTAATGGATGACAACATAGTCAACCTATCAGATGCGCAATTTAAAATGCTTGTAATCAAATTGTTAACAAAACTGGAAAATAGGTGGATGCAAATAGTTGAACAGATGAAGAATACGATAAGGATAATGGAGGAAGATTTACAGGGAACCAATAGGGAAAAAAAGGAGGTTGGATCTCAAACCAATGG
>PVJI01014089.1:0-45407 GCA_004026765.1 Micronycteris hirsuta
TACTGCAGAATGCTATGAAAAAGATGCACCACATAGGAAACCCCAGCACGGTGTGGATGATCACTCCTGTTTTCAATAGAGTACACACCTTGAAAATCTCTCAATTACTCTGATGTTCTCCCTTGAAGGCATTCAAGTCTTCAGGGTAAACCTCCTATCATTAGATACAGGCTTTGATGTGAGTGCTTTTATTTCCTGCCACTTTGTCAACCTTTTCAGTACCCAAGTCTGCAGAATTGCACATTAGGAATGGCTAAAATCTGGCTCCAGAAAGATGCAGCAAAATGAAACTCTTATGCTTATTGCCTTCCGGGCAGCTTCCGATTTAAAGGTCGTCATGCTGTATATCACAGGGATGGTGGGACTGAGGGTGCAGGCACTGCTAGGGAGGTGGGTTCTACCCTGGAGGGAGGTTTCTGGATTTCCAGTTTCAGGTAAAGTTCACAGCACACTCTGCAGATTCACTTTTATCATTGCAGCAAGAAGCCACAGCTGTGGTTCAGTACAGGACAAGAAATGTTATTTATTATGATGACTGCATCTAATCGTCACACTGCAGACCATGGCGGAGTACTGGCCAATATGGTCACTGATTATAGTCTTCTTGAAAGACCCAAAGACTCCTTACCAGCCATAATACACTTAATTATATTTTCCTTCTTAAGAAAAATAAATGTAAGTAAAAAGCGCCCATGTTCTTATGTCAGTCCTCTCCATCTACATTTGCCCTGTGTTCATATTGCTTAGAATATACATTTCACATTATTGCAACAAATAAAATATCCAGCTCTTGGCAAGTCACAGTGATACATTTTGTTCAGAAATTGTGCCAGTTTGCCATTTGATGTTGTCACTAAAAATTAGAGAGAGGCGTGTCTGTTATTAATTAGTACTTCCTCAGATGGGATAACGGAATTGTGACTGTATGCTGTCACTGCTAATTCATCCTGTGTCGGCAGATATTAAAAGAGGGGCCAGAATACATTGAAATTTTGGTGGGGGAGAGAGAACAGCAATTACAGGGAAAAAAACTGTGTTTACGTTCTTAAAAAGGAGGGAAGGTGATTTTCTGGATTGTTTAGACATATGATTAAGAAAATATTCAAATGCAGAGTGCTGTAACTGATGGAAAATATAATGTAGGTGATAATGTAATGTTACAATATTTCTAAGGAAATGAAAATAGGCTCAAGCCAATCTTGAAGACTGGCACCATGGAATTTCTGCCCAAATTTCTTTGCCTCCGTTTACCTCTTTTCTTACTGTACTGACTCTGCTGTGGCCGTTCCGCTAGGTCATGCCCCAGGGCACCTCTGTTTGCTTTTCCATTTATTCTCGAATTCTGCTCCTCATGCATTTTGCAAGGCCAGCCCCTTCTCTCCACTCACGCCCCATCTACAAATCTGTATTTCATTTACAGCATCCACAATAAATAATACTCCACCTCCTACCCTAGGGACAGGCCATCTGGTGCTGTCATCGTGCACGAGGCAGGCACAGCTCCTTAATTCATGAAGCTTTTATGGTATTGAGGTAGGGACAATAAAACAGTAATCAAAGAAAAGTTTAATAATTCAAATATTTTTGCAAATTTTAAAAGGAATAAAGCAGAATTATGTGACAGAGTTCAACAGTGATGAGAGGAAAAGGTAGTCATGCAATATGTATTCTAATTTACAACTGAAAGTTTGAAATGCAAGTAGAATAACACTAGAGTTTTGTGCTTGACTTTTGAATGGAAGTATGGTCAGACAGCGATTGGGTCAAAGGTTAGTAAGCACAGGGACCTCTTTCTGCGGGTGCTTGTGTCTCTCATGAGGTAGGAATGCCTCTGGCTCTCAATGTGCTGGGAGCAGGAAGGGTAAATGTTGTTAAGCTCTGGGTGATAAATAAACAGCAACTATTTTAGTGACATTGTTTATAAAATGTCACATATTTAGGATTGAGTCAGTCTTGGAATTTAGATCAGAAATGCAAGGAAGCAACTGGCATAGATATGACATCCTTTGGCACAGAAAGGACTCGTTGTGCAGAAAGAAATAATACTAAAATTCCTAAAAATCAATATTTTTAAGTATGTGATTAGTGGGTAGTAATTAGGCTATGCTATATTTCATATTTGCATCAATCTCAATATAAATTGCCCACATAGCCCTGGCTGGTGTAGCTCAGTGGACTGAGCGCGGGCTGGGAACCAAGCGGTCCCAGTTCGATTCCCAGTCAGGGCACATGCCTGGGTTGCAGGCCAGGTCCCCAGTGAGGGCCATGTGAGAGGCAACCACACATTGATGTTTCTCTCCCTCTCTGTCTCCCTCCCTTCCCCTCTCTCTAAAAAATAAATAAAAATAAAAATCTTTAAAAAAATTGCCCACATAAAAATAAAAATTACTGAGAAGTCATTTGTTTTGACTTGAATGAGAACTGAAGTCACTGATTTGATACCAGATCTCTAAGGTGTTTCATTGTTAGACACTAAAGGGAAAAAATGACAAAGATGAACCATTCTTCGGACTCATGTCAGTTATAAATCTACACATGTAAGTTATGATCCCAAGTAAAACCTCAATATTATTCCTGTAAATGTTTAAAGTAGTAAAGATAAGTTTTATATTATATTCCACAAGTATTGTTATAAAATTATCATTACGAATTTGCTTTGAAAACTGAGAAAACTACTTGAAATGTGTACTTGTAATTTAAAACAATAATACATATTTTTACACATAGTAGGTATGGCTACAAGAGAATTGGAACTTTTTAAAATAAAAATATCAATAATTAAAAAATATAAGGCAGTATATTAGTCCAAACCAGTCATCTTGGAGAAATATACAAATATTCTAAGTATCCTCCTGTGTTAGTCTAGGTTCCCAAGAAAACAGGTAAGCACGGGAGGAAAAGGAACTGAACTGGCAGAGGAGAAAAATCAAATACAAGGTGACATGTCAGTGAACTAGCCACAGCTTCACAATACACCACTCATCAGGTCACATGGGACACCTGCAGGGAGACCGCTTGGAGTCTCTGCACCTCCAAACATTTGGTTGGAAGTAGGAAGGGCAATACATTTATTTTTCTGGCTCCTTCTTGAGCAGAATCTCACTGAAAGTTCTATTGGGTGTTAACTTCCCTGAATGTTTCCATTCTTGGCCTGACCCTTCTCGGCAGCCTTGAGCAAGTCAGAGCCCCTTCCCAAGGTTCGTTCCACAGTGGGCCACACTCTGGTCTCCCCTGTCACCTGGGAATAGCACTCGGTGGTCCTAGATCTGCAGAACCATCGTGGACCAGATGGTTGAGTTTTTGTAGGTTTACAGTTGTATTTACATGAATCAGTTGATTCTATTATTATTTATTAATCATTGCATTATTTTCCATAACAACTGTAAAGCTTCTTTTTCCTAACTCTGTATGTATGTGTGTCTGTGTTTGTGTGTGTGTGTGTGTATGTATGTACATATAGAAATGGAATTTCCTTAAAACTTCCTGCTCAGCCCAGCCGCCAGCTAACCTTCACTATGTGACATTTATTTATGCTGCATGGAACAAAAACTTATCCAGCAGACCCTGCACATATTACTCATTCACAACTTCAAACTGTGACAGATAATAAAACTTGTTGTTGCCTTAAAGTACTGAATTTTAGAGGAAGTTGATCAGCTAGATGTAGTGAATAAGGAAAGCTTAGAACAATAACAACCTTGTCTGCCTTTTTAAAGTTCTAGTTGCACCTACAGTGTATGTAATAATTCATGTATTTATATGTAGGAATCAAATTAAAAGTCAATATGTATATCTTATATTTTCTTGTAATTTTAAAATTATAGGAAAACTTAGCCTGACAAATTTAAAATGTAAAATTTGACAAAATTAAACAGGAAAAAAAAGACTAGAAAAATAATTAGTGTCAATTTAGTAGAATAGCTATATACTAGGAATTTGATAGAGAAATAATTTAAAGGCAACAAGAATTGACTTAATTAGGGAATGATATCTACCTCACTTTACATGGAATGTCTAATTTATGTTAACTTATTATATTGGGAACATTTGTGAAATGGTTAAAGAATGTGTGTTAATTTAGGCCAAAGAAGTTACCCAAGTGAGAATGGAGAATAATTAATGATTTTAAGCAAAGAACATTACACAGTGTGTGATCAAGAATGCTAACCAGGTGGTGCTCTTTAATGTGAATTAGTATAGGAAAAATGTACAGAAATAATATAAAAATTATTACAATAAGCCAAGCACATGATTGCAAATACCTCCAGCAATGGCATTGGGAAGTCAGAAGCCTTTCACATAGAGTACTTGAGTGTAGCTTCAATATGTTATAGTGACTGAATGAAGGTGGTGAGAAAAATAGGACTCGACCTTCATTCAGTGAAAGGTGATGCCATTTTCAGATTTGGAGAAGGCAAGGAATGAAAGAACATTTTAGAAAACATAAAATGCTTATCAAAAATATGGTAAATTAGCTCTGGTTGGTGTGGCTCAGTGGATCGAGTGCTGGACTGTGAACCAAAGGCTCACCAGTTCAATTCCCAGTCAGAGCACATGCCTGGGTTGCAGGCCAGGTCCCCAGTGGGGGGCGCTTTAGAGGCCACCACACGTTGATGTTTTTATCCCTCTCCTTCTCCCTTCCCCTCACTCTAAAAAGAAAATAATAAAATCTTAAAAAATTAAAATATGGTAAATTATGTCTTAATATTTCCTATTTTAAAGTTATCTATATTTAATGATAACTTGAAAAACAAATTATGCAATTTGAGTGTTTTGAGATTTGTCCTATATTTTGAAAATTTTGAAATTTCTTTTATAAAAATACTTTCCTCATTTCACTTTGGGTCTTAAGTCACCTTTGAAATATTTTGAAATTTATTTTTCATGAATGCATATACCTCTTACAGGCTAAAATAGACTTATATTTATATTTTCACCTCAGACTAGTTGCAACTCAGAAGTAAAGGGAAAACTGTGAGGAAAAGGCTGTTCATTAAGTCTGGTAAGAAAGCTGTAGCTTCCCTGTTACTGATGAGATATTGAGCAAAAATCACTGGCAAATTATATCTTGTTTATTCCTTTGTATTTATATGGCACCCTATTGATTCAAAGCTCACAATATTTACTGCGCATTTGCTGTGCATGTGCAAATACACAGAGCCCTGCTTCGTTCAATGTTCTATTCTTTACAGTCCTTATACGCGATGCAATTACAGCATTTGAGGAGAGGATAGAAACCTAGTTAAATAGGTAAGAAGAAAACAAGAGCATCCAGAGCTGTAAAATACTTAAACTTCACAATACATACTAATAGAGTCTTCAAGCTCCTACAGCATGCTTAAACATCTGACAGACAGGATGGAAATACAAAGTAGTTTAAATGTTTTAATTCACTTTGCTCAGAGAGTCAGAATATGTAACAATACAGTCATAAACTGAATATATGGGCTGCATAGTTTCTTCTAAAATGTTCTTCAGTAAATGGTCCCAAAGCAGTTTTAAACACCTGTCAACCTAAATTTAGAGAAGTTTATCAAGATATATCTAGTGACTGCAATGCACGCCTGTAGTGGACTGATACAAATTATTTTTTCCTATTAGAATAAAAATCTCAAGGACAATATAGAGACTTTGAACAGAATATATTCATATATTACACAAGGGGCTGGCTTTCAGAAGGACTTCTGGGAACTACTTACAGTATCGGTTTGCTTTGCTGTGGGAAGAGAGTGGTAAATATGCCATTAATTTTCCCTTTTCTTTCTCTACATCAGATATACAAAATGCAGATGAGGATGCTATATTCTATAATCCCAAAGCTTGCTATCAGCTACATTCATGTGGTTTACCTCTCTGCCATGTATTCTATTCATCTATGTATATTCCTGCAAAATTATCTTTATGTGAAAACCAAAACAAGCATCCAACAAAGAATTCTCCTAAATGCCATAACCAAATGTATCTCACTGAAGAAGCTAAAGTCCAATTAAGTTTGTTTGACCTCAACCCCATGGTAACCATTAGAACAAACAGTACCCCAGCTATTAGAAACAGGAGTTTCTTTTGAAATATATGGCCTGAGATCCTAATCCAAGAGTGTATAAAGATCTGTCCTTTTGCAAAAAAATTCTGCCTGCTATGTACGAACAAAATAGATTAGGGTCCCACAAACTAGTAAATGCATTTGTTCTACAGATTACATTAATGTTACATCATCATATGTGAGGTCTGTCTGGAAAACATCCAGCCATTGTTACTATAACAAGAATGGTTTGCATGACATTGATGTAACCTGGCAGCCAAGGAGAGTGGACTGCAATGTGCATGCATGAACAAGGGCAAGTTCACTGTACTAGTCAGTGAGGGTGGTAGACACTGTTGAGTGAGCACGTGTACTATGTGGCTGTAACATTCAAAATGACTGAACAAGTAGAGCAACGAATCTGCACCAAATTTTGCCTTAAGCTTGAACCTTCCTCCACAGAAATTATTTGGGTGCTTCAAAAGGCCATACTTACAGGCAACTGGTGATTGGCAGCTTCATCATGACAACACACCTGCCCATATATCACATCTTGTGCAGAGTTTCTTGGTGAAACATCAAAGCACCCAGGTGACAACCCTCCTACAGCCCAGCTAGGGTGACCAGCGACTTCTGCCTTTTCCCAAAACTAAAATCACCTTTGAAAAAGAAGTGATTTCAGACCATCAGTGAGATTCATGAAAATTCAATGGGGCAGCTGATGGTGCCTACTTTGAAGGGGACTGAGGCATCATTGACCTATGTACAATGCTTCTTGTATCTTGTATCTTCTTCAATAAAAGTCTGTTTTTCATATTACATGTTTGAATACCTTCTGGACAGATCTCATACATGATTAAACACATTTGTGCATTATATTATAATATACATTATGAATGCATGCAAAATAGACACCTCAGAAAAGAAAATATTCTAATATATTAGATATATATGTATTTAGATATAGATAGAGATATATATTATAAATATTCTAATATAGATTTTTCTAAAAATCTAAAAAAATATTATGTATGAGTATCTTGGGAGATCATTGCTCCACCTACCACAGCTTATCCTCAGGGAAACTGTGATCTATAGGATCACAAATTACTGTTTTTGATCTATTGTCTGAAAATAGGACAAATTAGAGAGAGAGAAGTCCTGTCTTTTTTTTTTTAAGTTCTTTTTTTAAATTTTTATTGTGGTCACAATGAGATGATTTTCTTGCCATCATAAATTAAAGTCCCTAATAAAATCATCCATAAAATGGTTTGGTTTTTATTTTGGACCATCTGGTGGCATAATCATTATGCATATTATTTTATGTGAAAATGTTTTAGATGAATTACAAATACATATTTAGAATATCTTATCTTTTAAGTTTGATAATTGTGTGTTAAAATAAATACATACTTTTTACATGTCAAGATTGTGTAATCCATATCCCCACATTTTTCAAAAAAACTCATCATATCATTGTTACCATCTTTAATGTTAACTTTTATTTTTGAATTTTCAGTCAAAATATTAGCATTTTCATTACAATTGTGCTAAATATATGTCTATTTTTCTACATCTAAAGAGCTTTAAATAATTAATAATATGTGATGATGACTTTAGAGAACACTGTTATATAGGTTTAAATGAGGTAATTTAGTTATTTCAACTATTCCTTAAATGATTGGCTTGTATAATATTTAAAAGACTTCTGGTTACATCAGTCTTACATGTACATTCATTTAGCTTCATATACAACTTAAATAAGTTATATTGTATGTCTATTAATGATGTTATCATAAAAATACAACATTATAAATAAATGGGAAGAGCAGATTATAGTTTCATGCCCTGACCAACAAGAGGAAAGGCCACAGTAAGAGATTTGTGATCAGTGTTCGATGTTTGATGTTATCTGTATTGTGCGCTAATACTATTGAAATGATTTTTGTTTCCTTTGAGAAATGATATATATTTCAGTTTATTTATCTGAGAAAAATTATAATTTTTGTAATAATATAAAGGTGATGACAGGTTAGTTTCATAAAATAGAATAAGAAAAACATATTCTCAAATCATTCTTTCATTTAACAATATATCATGACACAATAAAATGATGAAAACAAAAACCAAGAACACAGCAGAATCCACTAAGAATCTGTTTTTCTCAGCAAAGTAGGAGTAGAAAAGGCATACCTCAACATAATGAAGGCCATATACGAGAAACCTATAGCAAACATCCTATTCAACAGGCAAAAACTAAAATCTTTCCCACTAAGCTCAAGAACAAGACAAGGATGTCTACTTTCACCACTTCTATTCAACTTAGTAGTGGAAGTCCCAGTCACAATGATCAGACAAGACAAAGAAATAAAAGGCTTTCAAATTGGAAAGGAGGAAGTAAAACTGCCATTGTTTGCAGATGGCATGATAGTGTACATAGAAAACCCGATACACTCCACCAAAAAATTACTCGACCTAATAAGTGAATTTGGCAAAACATCAGGATACGAAGTCAATATTCAGAAATCAAAGGCATTTTTGTACGTCAACAATGAAATATCAGAAACAGAAACAAGAAAAAAAAAATCCCATTTGCTCTAGCAACAAGCAAAATAAAGTGGCTCGGAATAAACCTAATCAAGGAGGTAAAAGACCTATATTCAGAAAACTACACAACACTGAAGAAAGAAATTAAGGAAGACACAATCTGTGTTCATGAATTTAAAGAAATAATGTCATCAAAATATCCATACTACCCAAAGCAATTTATAGATTCAACACAATCTTTATTAAAATATCAGTGACATATTTCACAGATATAGAGCAAACATTTCAAAAATTTATATGGAACCATACATGACTCCTAAAAACTGTAGCAATTTTGAGAAAGAAGAACAAAGTAGGAGAGATCACAATACCTGATATCAAACTATATTACAAGGCCACAGTAATCAAAATAGTCTGGTACTGGCATAAGAACATACACATAGATCATGGAACAGAATAGAAAGCACAGAAATAAACCCAAGTCTCTATGGTCAATGAATATTTGACAAAGGGGGCAGAAGCATAAAATGGAGTAAAAATAGCCTCTTCAACAAATGGTGTTGGGAGATCTGGACAGCTACTTGCAAAAAAATGAAACTCAGCCACCAACTTACACCATACACAAAAATAAATTCAAGGTGGATAAAAGACTTAAATATAAATTGCAACACCATAAAAGTCCTAGAGGAGAATGTAGGCAGGAAAATCTCAGATATTCCACACAACAATGTTTTCCCTGGAATGTCCCCTAGGGCAAGGAACATAAAGGAAAAAAAATAAACAAATGGACCTCATCAAACTAAAAAACTTCAGCATTGCCAAAGGGGGGGGGGGAAACAGCAAAATGAAAAGGGAACCAACCCTATTGGAAAATACATTTGCAAATGATACCTCAGACATGGGTGTCTACAGGAAGACAAACAACCCAATTAAAAAATGGGCAAAGGACCTGAACAGACACTTCTCCAAGGAGGACATACAGAGGGTATATAAAAGAATGCTCAGCAGCATTAGCCATCAGAGAGATGCAAATTCAAACCACAATGAGATATCACTCACGCCAGTCAGAATGGCTGTCATAAACAAATCAACAAAGACAAATTTTGGTGGGGTTGTGGAGAAAAGGGAACCCTAGTACACTGTTGGTGGGAATGCAGACTGGTGAAGCCACTGTGGAAAACAATATGGTATTCCCTCAGAAAACCAAAAACGGAACTGCCTTTTGACCTGGTAGTTCCACTGTTGAGATTATATACTAAGAATCCTGAATCACCAGTTCAAAAGAACCTATGTGCCCCAATGTTCATAGCAGCACAATTTACAATAGCCAAGTGCTGGAAGCAACCTAAGTGCCCATCAGTAAATGAATGGATCAAAAACTGTCTCACATTTACACGATGGAATACTACACAGAGGAAAGATAGAAGGAGCTCTTACCCTTCACCACAGCATGAATGGAACTGGAGAGTATTATTCTAAATGAAATAAGCCAGGCAGTGAGAGACAAATACTTTGATCTCACCTATAAGCGGAGCCTAATCAACAAAACAAACAAGCAAGCAAAATAGAACTAGAGACATTGAAATAAAGAACAAACTGATAGTAATCAGAGGGGAGGGAGAATGGAAAATGGGGAAAGTGGGGGAGGGGTGGTCAAAGAACATGTATAAAGGACACATGGACAAAGCCAAAGAGGGTAGGTTTGAGGGTGGGAGGTGGGATGGGTGCGAAGGAAATGCAGACAACAATAAAAAAAAGAGAGAAAAATAAGAATCTGTGTTTTATTTCAATCTGAGTAAAATCCAAGAATAAACTGATTTATAAAACAGACTGTTTGAGTGAAAAAACAGTAGCCTTTTACCATAACTGGAACAAATATCTGATATGGGATGTCAGTGGGCTCTGAATCGGGGATGCTGAGAGAAGATTTTCAGGGATCCACTACGTATGGAAAATGACCAGAATAAGTGTAAACATCGAGCCTTCTGTAATTATGTCCAGAGTAACTGTTTAATATAGCATGAAATGTCCCACATTATTAATTTTATCCTAGTGATGGTTTCCATTTTTATGCATTTATTTTGTTAAATGAAACAAATATTTCTACTAATACAAAATCAACTGAAGAGAGTATATATTCCTGACAAAATAATTATTATTTATATTCAATATGTTTAAAAGTATGTAAAATAAGAATTGTGTCATTTTAAATTTGGCTCTTGATTTACAGTCTTTTTAATGGAAGATAACTTTTAAAACAGTAAAAGAAAAATTATAAGCAAGCAGAATGTTATTTATAAGCTCATTTCTGCATTAGTAGGAGAGTTCTTCATATATAAACAGAAAATATCCACACCTGTCAGTTTTCTTAAATATGTATCTCCTTGTCAGCTGAACACAGTTAAATATTCTTTTGTTTAAATTCAAATTATCTTAGTATACATAACATTAGCTATCTAAGTACAATTTTGCATTATTTTTAAAAGCACATTTTGTCTTCTATTAATCTTCAAAAGATTATAATTCCCTAACACAATTAAACTAATATCACTTTTCTCAGAATAAACCCTTGAACTGTATTTATCCTCAAAATGTTCAATGTGTTTATTGTAAATTAATGCAGTGGCTCTAGCTTCTCATCCAAGACTCTCAATCACTATCAGTGATGAAAATTACAAATACTCAAAATTACTGTCAGACTCCTTTTGCTTTTACAACACATTCAGAATTCTGGCCAGCGGAATTCTGGTGACCTTGAGTATGTACATGTCCCCACCACATGCTAATCTAGACCAAGAGTGAATACATGATTTCATCAGAGTTGTGTCTTAAGATATTTAACGTTAATTTAGGATAAATAATTGCTTATGTGTTATATATACAGAAAAATATTTCTACACTTTGATTTCTCGAATACAGCACAAAAAATATATAAGAAGATATCAAGTGCTGAATTATACTTACTGATTATCCTGCAATTAAAGTTAAATTGTTAAACAACTGTTTGAATAAACACTATTCAAAATTATTATGAGTTCTTTGAATTTTAAATGGAGGATTAATTAAACTAAATATAGATTGCCCCCTGATGGGTAAAAATGGTTTTCATCTGCTATATAATGTTTAATACAAATATAAATTAGAAGGAACTCTAGTCATCATATAATATTCATAAAAAATTGCCAAATCATACTACATGATTTCACTCATATGCGGAATCTAATGAACATACTGAACAAGCAAATTAAAGCCAGACTCATAGATAGAGAGCAGGGTGACAGCTATTGAGGAAGGGGTGGGGAGAGGGTGGCGAGACGGAGCCAAAAGGAAAAAGGACTAAAGGACGTGGACAGCAGTGTGCTGGTTGTGGGGGAGGGGGAGTCTAAGGGGGATAAATGGTAATAGAAAAATACAATTAAAAATTCAATGTCTCAAAGATAAGTACCCATAAAGCTAAAAGTAATCATTATCTCATCAATATTTTGAATTCAATATTTTCAACAAGTATATAAAGTGTTTGAAATTTTAAAGCATCAGGAAAGTAGTGAAATGGAAGAGAAAGAGGATTTTTATACATACCGTTAAAAAGTTTTTGATATTTAAATTCCAAGAGAGAAAAGGTGAATTTCACTGTTTTTAGACAAGTTTCTAGCTGTTTGTAAAACTAAAATGTATGTCATTTTAATTTTTGTCTTAAATAAAATGGTACTTAAGGTCAGAAAGCTATGGATTTGAATGTTTTAAAGACTTGGCAAGCTTTCAAACTAACCTAATTGCTACACAGCAGTTTTCTTATCTGCTACTTGGGCCCTAATAAATAACTACATCCGATGTTTTTCGTGAGCAATTTACTTGACATGATTCACACATTTATTTAACAAATAACAGCTAAATGAATACCATGTGCCACACTCAGCTAGACACTGGGGAGGAAGCTGGTAAAGAACAGCAGACAGATGTGTATGCCTTCCACAGAGTAGGAGCTCATGAAATATTGCTTACATCTTCACTCACTGTGCTGATATTCAACAACTCGCTATTTTTCTCAAATTTAAAATTTCTTCTAGGAATGCTGCTTATAAAAAGAGAGTAGTATAATTGTATCTAACATGTCTGTGAGCCCTTCATTTCTACAGAAATTGAATAAAACCATAAAACTTTCATCTCTAAGGATAAAAGACATTAAATGTAAAATAAGAACATATATTTGGTACATTACATGTTTGTCTTTGCTAGCCAAGAATCCCTTTAATTTTATCCATAACTGGATATGGAAGGAAATACAGAAATTTTCATATCAACTACACACAATTTTCTCAGTGACAAAACTGAGGTTTATATGTCAGTGACTTCACCAAAATTTCTTTTGAGTAGTGTTCACTTTTAAATCAATAATCAAGTAAAACTTATTTTGCTCTTTATATCATAAAGAAACAAGTGAAAAGACTATTAACATATTTCTAAATGATTCTTTTAGTCCCATTGTACTATCCTAATCAGTTGTGTCTCATTGAATATAAACCTGCCTAAGTAACCATAGAACACACATCTGGACATATACATCATTCAAAATTTCACAGAGTATCTATGTTGATATGGTCATAACACTCTAATTGTCCAAAGGGACAACTTAAAACTGTTCTACTCCAAATTGATGCCATCAGGGAGAAAACCCTAGTGTGTATGAAATAAAAGTGAAAATGATAGGTTAACGACAGATGCTATGTCATCGATTTGGTGTTCTGAATATAAAGAAAAGTGAAGGAACCTGCACATACACAGATCAGAGAAAGCCAATGATATAGTGCAAGAAGACACCTTGTGAGATGCATTGAATCAGGCTGAGGTTCAGCACACTTGTCTGCATGAGAGCCAGTTCCTTTTTGGTAATGTGCTGGTAAAGACTCAAGCTACTGGGTTTAATCTTGAAATAATATTTGTTTCATCCTGATCTTCTTAAGACATGGATTAAACCTTTCCTGAGAGACAAGACTATAGTATAACACACTAACATTTTGTTTTAAATAGTATTCAATATCATCAAGCTATTTTTGCCCAAGGGCAAACTGCATATTCCAAATACAAATTACTGCATCTTGTCAGCCTATTCTCCTCTGGTGAGGTGCTGTGACTCCAGCCAGAAGTTTGTTTAGGATTTATTCACATATTTATATAAATATACCTTGGATTATTTTTCAATATTGTGAGTTTATATAAAACAATTGTTTTAATAAGTTTAACAAAAATAGTTTATAGGTACATTAGCTTTTACTTATTCTAATCTAGCAAGTGTTTTCCTTTAAAATATGAATTAAGGAAACAATATATTTTAAAATTAAACTTAGCTTAAACTTTTTTATTCTAAATATCCTTTAAAGCAATTATCTCTTTTCTCACATTTAAATATCTACCCAAATTCTGTGATATTTTGGGTTTTAATGAAAACACTTTGATTTTGTAGGAACAAAAAGTGGTTATAACTGCTTATTATTCTCAGTCAACCTTACAAGTAGCCTATTTGATTTTATTTTGAGGAAATAAGATTAACCTCCTTATGTTTTCTATATAATCCAAAGCAACATCATCCATTGGTAACCACTTTTTGAATTATAGAGCCAAAGAGGAAACATCTAGTCTCTAAGGTGTGTGCACCTGCTTTTAGTGATGACAAATGAATAGAAACATTTTTAAAAGCAATAGCTTCCTTATTCTTTAGTGATAATAAACTCATCTATTTTCCCAGGCCTAGCAAAAAAGAGTCATGGGGTAAGAACTTTAAACGATCTGATTAGAAATTGCATGGATGAGTACTAAGGGCTGGAGTGATGAGGAAGATTGATGGCGAGGTATCAATGTTCTGAAGTATTATGAACACTGGAGTCAGCAGAGACTGGAGACGGATCTTTGAAAGTACCATATGGGTACAACAGGCATGTGGTGATAATACACTAGAGTAATGGGAAAGAACACATGGGAGAAAAAAAAAGCCAGGATAGAAAGAGCATCTGTAGAGTTTGGTATCTTCCTGGTCTTGAAGGTGAACAGTAATAGAAGAGGTAACTCTAAATATTTTGAATCAGGGAAAAGGCAGAAAACTGTACTTAAATAACAATTTAAAAAAAATTTTGAATCTATCGTTTAAATACTCAATTATATAATATATATGTATTATATGTGTGTGACTATACACATATACATATGTGTCTATACATATATAATATCTATAAAAGAGATCCTTTATAAACTGAGTATGTACAAAAGAGTATACTGCTATGAAGCAGCATAAAATAGTCAGAGATAAGGAGATATCAGATATTTTCTAAGGATCACTTTTTCCTAATGAACATGTTCTAATAAACAAATATAAAGATGTCCTTGGTTAGTATTTAGTGTTTGGAAGTTTCAAGTTCTGCTCTTTTCTGCTAGGAGTGACAGAATGCTGAATAGTAGTGAAATGGATAAATACCTTGAATCACTTCAAGCAAAAATGTATCTGCCTTTAGCCACTTCTAGCACTGGCTTTGGTGATATCAAGGTGCTACTCTGATTTTCTTTGATTATTTTGGCCTGTTCTTCACGTGGGAAAGTAGTAGCCTATCTCAGTGACCTGGAGCCTACCCTATCAGGTTAAAACACAGGAAAAAGAAGTCAATAATAAACTAACAAAACACCACAAATGTTTATAATATGTCTCCTCTTCCCCAGAGAGTCTCTCTTTTATCAGGAAAAAGACCTTTCCCAAAATGCTTATCAAACTTTTTCTTACATTGTAATAGAACAGAGTCACATGCTTACCTTGACCAATCATTAGCCAAAGGTATCAAGCTTAAACTGATTTCAGATGACTCTATATCATGACTTGTGGCTAAAGATATTTTGACTTGAAGAAAATCAAAATATTGGTAATGAAGAAAAATAACAAATGACTCCTAAGTAGGTGAATTATACTTTCTGCTACACAGAGTGTATATAAGAACAGATCCTCTGCTTAGTCCACTTTTGTAGGATAGTAAGTTGCCCTTACCAGAGTGAAATTTAGCTTTACTTATATATTTCCTAAAATTTGTAACAACAATTCAATTTTTATTATTTTTTAAAATTAAATTTATTGGAGTGACATTGGTTAATAAAATTATATAGGTTTCAAGCATGCAGCTCTACCATAGGTCATCTCTATATAGCACTGAGTACCCCACGACCCAAAATCAAATCTTCCATCACCATATATTTGACCCCCTTTACCCTTTACTACTCCCTTAAACCCCTTGCCTCTGGTAACCACCATACTGTTGCTTGTATCTATAATTATTTGTTTGTTTTTCTTATTTGTTCATTTTAACTCTAGAATTTATTCTTATAATTAAGACTGTGAGGATAAAAATAGGTGTTAGAAATTCTACTAGATAATTACATATGATTGTAGATAAATGGAAAATATAGAAATAGGTGATTAGTTAAATTAATATTCCTCTTTATATATAAAAGTGTGTTATTATCCCTTTTCTTAGATCAATGAGTATTGGACATTTCCTCTAAAGATGCTCAATTTAGCTTTGAAAGAAAAAAAAATCTTAGGTAAAAATTCAGATAATGAGTATGAACCCAAAAAGATTGCATTGATTATAACTTAAAAGACAAAGTAAATATCCATAAATACATATTGATGTAAGTACATGATTGAATTTGTGTCTGTGCATTGCTCTCAAGTAGGTGGAGAATATTTCCTGACTCGTAAGTGTGAACGATACATAAAAATGGCAATTTACTTCTATGGTCTCCTCCCCAAAAGTTATAAACCCAGTCTAGTCATGAGAAAAACATCAGACACACCACAAGAGACATTCTACACATGCCTCACTAGTCCCTTCAAAACTGCTAAGATCTTCAAAAATAAGGAAACACTAAAAAACTCACAAGGAAAAGAAATCTATGGGCAGAGAGGGAGGGAGAGATGGAGATGGAGACAGAGAAACTCTTTCCCCCATTGTTAAGAAGTAAACAAAGTGAAGGACCACTGAAAACTGGATTAAACCAGGTAAATTAACTTTTTTAAATTATTTTTAAATTTAGTAACCATGGACGTTTGAACAATTGAAACTTTCTAGGTAATATTTGGGTGTACTTTTGACAGTTTTTGATGTTGAAACAAAACTTAATTTGCCTTATGATTACTGGTTTCATAAACAAGATGGAAATGTCTATATACTTGACCAGTATGTTTTCGTTACTTCAATTAAGTTGTTGATTTTTATTAAATGTTGGTCTTTTCAGGGAACTACAAAAATTAATATATGTGTGTATGTATATTATATATATATATATATACATATATATATGTATATATATATATATATATAATAGTACATTGTTCCTATAGGGTGTTCACAATTCTTCACTTTCTTAGATGTGCTATGTAACAGTCAAACTCACTGGGATCGTGCACAGATGAAACACATGAGATTTAAGAGTTATTTGGATTTGCTTACATATCAGCAGACACAGGGCAGGGTAAAGGTAGGTTTATAGTTGTGAGTATGTGAACACAGAGTTTATTCTTGTATTATTATTTATTAATTGTGTTATTTTCTATGTAAAAATAATACTTCCAAAATTCACACTTGATGACACTTCAGAATCAAGTAACTCTAAGACATAATTTTTGTTAGCTTTTAACTGCACTTAAAGTTTATTTAGAGTTAAACTGCTGCAAAGGTTAGTCTAAATTGGGGGCACTATATTATTTCAAAGTTTACTACCTGTAGTTACATCTCGAGTTCCACAGTACAGAGATCAGCTTGACATGAGGTTATACTTGACTAAGCATAACAATGAGCTTGAGTATAAGTGAAATGCCCTTATGGTTACAAGCAAGAATGGTCCGCTTTTTCTGACATTTATTGCCTTCTATGGGTTTGTAAGCCTTTCTTCTCTGCTGGGTTTCTTTGCAGCAGATACAGAGAAAAATTTCCCAAGTGATTATTTCTTTTTTGAACTGATACTACAAAAGAGCAACTCTCATTTTTTTTTTAAAGTGTCATGGGTTTTTAACACAGGCAATGCTGCAAACATAAATGTCTCTGCAGAAGTCGTCTTCCCGTGCCCTTTACTGATAAATGCGTATGTTGGCATCACAGAAAACATAAATAATAGAAGGGCGGTAAAGACTTAGATATTCTCAAAGTAAAAATGCACCCTGCTAGCAACTTGTTTTCTAGGTTATTGAAGAATAAGACTAAGTGAAGAAAAGACGTGAAGATCCAGGCACTCTTACGATTTAATGTAAAGTGAAATAGTAAGACAAGGTGAGAAAATGTCAGCTGCCAAATGCTAGACCTTGCCATTTATTTCTTAAATGACAGTTACTTTTCTTTGATAATTTTTATCTTGATGGTAACTAACTAAATGAAATTTATTCCTAAACTTCACAGTCATTGTATGTACTTGAATAGTTCTTGATCCAAATATTTGTAATACTGATTATAAATTATCTAGAAAAATAAATTTTAAATTTTGTATAATATATAAAGTTATGTATTGTGTTCAAAATGACTATTGTAATATATGTTTTTCACACTATTTATTCCCTTTATATTTTAAGAAATTTATAATGGTCATTTTTAAACAGGGTTTCAACATTTAGGTCAGAAAGACACAGTTCCCTCCCTACTCTTCTTTATTAGTCTCAGTTCTCAAAGGAAACTATATTTAATTACATATTTATGTTTCTTAATACTTTGGGTTGTAATTTCATCTCTAAATAATATGCAAATTTTATTATTTTTTATTTATAAGAGCCAGAAATTATTGATTTTGTTTTTATATCATCTCTACATTTATAAAATCTAGTTTTGCAATGATGACTTCTGGAATGTGAAACCATATAACAAAAGTCCTATTGCATATGCTATCAGTCGTAAAAATATGCTTTCAAGTCTTTATTTTTTAGAATAAGAATGAAAGTATCATTGCCCTTCCATCTTCCTTACACATTCTACTTTTCTAATTTTTATCAGGAGATTTGGAAGGAGGGAGAGGAAGGACTTTTATATTGTCTGTGGAGATGTATTTATATGTTATATGATAACAATTACAAATTCTGTCATTTATCTTTAAGGTTACAGAAGTTAAACACCGATAAACAGCATAAAATAATTTTGAAAATACAAATGTCATTTAATGCTGCACTAAGTAGTTTCTTATGACAATATTTCATTCTAGAGGCATTCAATCTGAACTACTACTCCACTCAAAGAAGAGTTTCTAACATGAATATGTAATTGATTCTTTTTTCTTATACTCCTCTAGTCATGTAAAATCGTGCTATGGTTTTGTTTGCTTTTATACGAACCACACTTCCTTTACCTGTGTATGAACTGAAACAATAAAAAGTATAAAATATAAGATGATAACTGTGGTTGTCTCTAAGGTATTAGGATCAAAGATGACTTTCATGTTGCATTTCAACTTTATATATATTTTTATTTTCTACAATGAACATCTATTCCTTTCATAATAAGAAAAACAGGTCTGTATGTTTTTATGGAAAAACAGATATTGTAGGAGTTGATATCACTGACCTTAATTATTTCTCTAAAGTTTCTAATTTTAAAATAAGCTGGGTAACATTTCAGTGGCCATCTATTAATTATTTTAAAATTTCTTTTACTCTACATCTTTGGAAAACATAACCATAAATATAAAGAAAAAACTCCAGGTAAATTTTATTCCAGAATGAATCAGTAATAGGATAAAGATTGTATCACATATTATCTTGTTATTTTATGCCAATTGTTTGTGAAATGTTTAGAAAGATGAAATACTCCTTCAACAATGGTCTTCAGAATTTTCTTGCAAAGTTCTTGAGGGCAGCATCACCCTGTCTCTATTGGACTTCTCAGAGACTAGCTAAATATGTCACAAATAATACACCTTCAAGAAATATACCTATTTAAATTGGTAAATAAGTGAGGAGTCAATACAATAAAACAACATTAAATTGCATTGTCATTAAATAATTCAAACTTCTCTTACAAGTGTAAGGCACCACGGATTAGATAGTATAAGCTTTCATGTAAAAGGTTTAAAAATAAAATAACCTCAGTGAATTACATGTTTTAAATATAAATGCACCTTATTCATTAAACAAATTTTTGACCAGTTTCTATAATCTCATTCTGTACTAGAAATTGGATACATGCATTGAACAAAACAGACATGTCATCCACTTTTTTAAATTTAAACTATTGGAAAAGACATATAATGAATAAATAGAACTCTAATCACAAAAAATTCAAATTGTGATAAAGGAACTAATATTGTATATTAAATAAAGTAAAACTGTACATGATTTAGATTTGATGCATGCAATCCACTGTCCATCAATAGATGAATAGATAAAAAAGTGGTGATACATATATAATGGAATATTACTCAGCCATAAAAAAAGAACAAATCTTACCATTTGCAACATCATGAATGGACCTACAGGCTATTATGTTAAGTGAAATAAGTTAGTTAAAGACAAATACCATTTGACTGCACTCATATGTGGCATCTAAAGAACAATAGAAATGAACAAACAAGACAAAAATATACATAGATACAGAGAACAGACTAATGGTTGCCAGAGGGAAAGGGGGAAGGGGACTAAGTGAAAAGGTAAAGGGATTAAGAAGTACAGATTAATAGTTACAAAATAGGCATGGGGATGTATAAGTGCAGCATAGGGAATATAGTCAATAATATTGTAAGAACTGCATACGGTGCCAGTTGAGTACTGAAAATGTCAGGGTAACACTTTGTGAAGAATATGAGTATGACTGTCTAGCTACTATGGTGTGCAGCTGAAACTAATAGAAAATAATATTGAGTGTAAACTACAACTGCAAAAATATATATAAATAATAAATTTCATAGCAAACATCAACAGCAGACAACAAAAGTCTGTTAAGTGCAGCTGCACACTCTTCTGTGATTATTGGTTTTATTATTATTGGTCTGGGTACTTTTATTGGTTTGCAATTCAGAAACCCAAACCCTCCACGAGCCATCATTTCAACCAAACATGACAAATGCAGAGGCCTCCACAGCACTGAGTTTGGCTAATACCATCAAGCCCTGTGGGTGGAAAACCTCAACAATGTGTCCACTGCTAGATAAGAAGGTAGAAGAATGCCAATTAAACATGGCACTCAAGAAAAGCATTGGCAAATAAGGCCTGATGAGCATCCATAGGATTTTTAAGGGCATAAGTAAAATTTCAGTGAGTGGAATAATATGTGTATTAGAATGTACAGAGTCAGTATAACTGGTTTATTCTTTTGAGAATTCTGGGCAGGACACTGACAAAGTATTTGGAGAATAATTTGGGCATGAATGAAAAAGTTTTTAAAAAGAGACAATATTGAAATGATGATGGCAGGGGACTTGACTTGGGCTGGTGAACACATGATATACAGATGATAGATTATAGAATCGTACACCTGAAACCAACATGATTTTATTAACCAATGTCACCCCTAATACATTCAAGAAATACATTTAAAATATTAAATATAAATGTTATTAGAAATGATTTCATAAATCATAGGGTCTAATGATGTGGGAGAAGCAAGAACCACTGGCAGGTGCAGGGAACTGTGAAAAGAGAGAGATGATACTCAGAATGATGACCCCATAGGAGGAAAATTACCTTGGGAAGGCAAAAGTTATTTCCCCCATTCAAAGAGAAGAAAGAAAAGTCTATGTATATCCAAGTCTGTAACTAGATTTGATTGTTGACAAATGAGAAAAGATGAGGGATTTTAATTTTTCAAAGACATGTAAAGTTCCTCACCACGTAGATGAAGTTCAGGACGAAAGGAGTAGGAGATATAGGGAAAAATCCCACCCAGTATAAGGTTGTCTTTTAGAAAGCAGATAAGACCTAAAAAATGCTCTAAATACCTGGAAAATATTGATAAAATTTGCACGTGTCACCCATAAATCTATACCATGCCCTAAGAACGATTTTCTGAAATTGCTTAGTAAGATGGAGTGGGAAGTGTATCAGTGTTAAATACTGTTTTTATTGGTTGCAGCAGGCATACTGTAGCTATATGAAATAAATAAAAATATTAAAGTGTTAATATTTTACATTCTATCAATTTGGACACAAAAGTTAAGAAAAGGGTATTGCATGATTGAATAGTTTTAAGCTCTCAAATTATTTAATGTTAAAATATGTAGGTACCATATATACAACTTAAGTTTCCAGAAGTTTGAGTAAAGGAACTTTTAACTATAATAAAATTTGTCATTTTTCCTTCACAAAAATATGCTAAAAGCTTCAAGTCATTTTCATTGTGAAGAATATTCTGTGTGATTTTTACTTCAGAAAGTTGAATCTTTGAATATGTAGATCTAATTTACATTAAAGCACAATTATCTGCATTGCTTCTTGTCAATCTCACCTGTCAAAAGTACATCATACTGAATGGTTACTTTTTTCTGAATATCATAATAGTCTTTTAATAGATGACTTGATGGAAACATATATATTATAAGGTCAATATCACAGCAAATTATTACAACATCAAGGTTCCTAACACTCCAGATCTAATTTTTACTACTAGTACATAGTAAGCATTTTAAAATACCCATTGACCTTTATTATATTATCAATAAGCAACTAAATAAAATGAAAGTTTAAGGCTTTTTTTTTTAACCCAAGACTGACTTAACACAGACTCATTTAACTGGTCTTAAAATCTCTGGCAGAATAATAACTGTTCCACTGGATGAATGACGGCAGCCAAATGAGAGCTCAGCTAATGAAATATCATATTTTAACTTGTACTTTACTTGTCCTTATGTTATTTTGGAAGTAGAAATAGAGCTACTGAGGTAAATAGTTACTTATTTTCCACACCTTACACTTAAATATGTCCTATAAAAGTCATTTGCCATTATTCTAGTCATTTGAATAGTTACTTTTTAAAAATACAATCTGAGTGCCAAAGCTTTGTATAATTATAATATAATGATATCATCAATACTTAATGTCCAATACTAGATTTCATGGCTGTTGTAGAGCCACTTACACTAATACAATCACACAGGGGAACTGGAAAATATCTCATAGGACGGTAGTGTATTATCAAATGGTAGGAAACCTAGGGCAAACACTATGGACCACCTAAATTCAAAGAAACACAAGATAGATCATACTGCTAACAAGTAAAAAGTACTTAGCTCCTCACAAAGGATTTGCCAAAGCACATTTTCAACAAACTTGAATTTACACACAGTTACGTAGCTTCAATGCATACAAGAATGAATTCAACATGGTACGGACACGCCGGTTATTGAGTTAAACTCCTTAATGCATAGAGGATATGTGAAAAATGGATATTAATGGAATCATTTATTCTACAAACAGGTTTTAAATATAAGCCACAAAAGGTAAATATTTTTAAGGAAATTCAAATATACAGTTGATGTGATCCTTGTAATAACCTCCTCTACACCTTTTGTGACTTAAGAATTGAGTGTATTTCTTTAAGCATGCGAGCAATCATTTGTGAAATATTTTTTGAGCACCTACTATATACCAGTTACTATAGCACTAGGGATACAGAAGCGAACAAAGGAGACAAATTGCCTTCTTCACAGACCTTGTAATCTCGTGTGGCACTCAGAAAATGAACAAATACATCTCTCAGGTGATGACAAGCCATCAGAGAATTAAGGCAGCTAAAGGGAACAGGCAGTGACACTGAAGTACATCCATCAAGTACTTAACACTATGCCAGTGAAACTGCACTGAGCTAGAAACTATTGGCAGCAAATCAAGGTTTGTCTTACATTGAAATCACGGCGTCGCCTCATTAACTGAGTGGTTCCACATGCAGAGGGGGAAGAAACTACTGAACTAGACTATTGCAAGGGAACAATCAATATTCCAAGATCATTTAATCTATTCTTACAGTTAACCTTCTCCAATGACCCTGATTTTCTTAGTAACTTGTGATTTTATAATATGTAAGGGGAAAAAAGCTACATATCTTGTACCAACCCACTTACACAGGGATAAAACAAACCTCTTTTTTTCTATTTTTTGGTCTCAATCTGACAAGCTAAAGCATGCCTGTATTGACAGCAGTCTTATAGCACATTGGCTAGTCTGTACAGCCTACATGTTTAAAATATACCATCTTAACATATACGAATCTTCCCACTCTGTCAGATAGACAAAGCAGAATGGATAGACAGCATAACGTGCACTCAGGGGGAAAGTAAGGTGGAAATAGGGTAGATTTATGTTAAACTAATAACATTTTTAAGAAATTGTCATGAATTGATTTATAAAAGAAGAATATTTTCACTGTTTTCCAAACACAGATATATTACTATTTGCTAGACAGAGAAAAAGAGAGGAAGAGAGAGAAAGACAGAGAGAGATGAAAGCAAAAGAAGGAATAGGAGAGGGAGCAAGGGAGAAAGAAAGGGATGAAATCATTTTCCCTTTACTATTATCATAGAAAGTAATTCATGTTTCCTATTCACCTTTCATCTTGAGAAATAAGAGGGATTATTTGATTGTAAAGTAATTACTTATTAAATTCCTTTTAATTATGCACTTACTAAGGGAACTCACATTGCAATTTAAATGTTTTTATTTCTGTTAATTTTTGGTAAATCGGATGTTGAAATCTGCATGTCTTTCTTATATAGAATATGGTAGGTGGAAAGCTGCCCATCAAGGACTTGAGGAAGGAGATTATCCTGGATCTCCTAGTGGGTCTAACCTAACATATAGTTGCTGGAGAAGATAGGCCCTTGCAAAGACCTGAGAAAAGAACTTCAGGGACATACACATACACGCACGTATCCTATATCCATCCCTTATTGCTATTTTCCAAGATTCTTATTATGTTTCACAACATGAACTAAATTACTCAGGGAGAGGTGGAAGAAGATGAGATGGCCACCTTGCAAACATTGCAGATAACAAAGTAACTCTTTGTCTATAACACCGAGCCTTAGTTCAGTTGAGGAATGTGATTTTGCATAAATCATATCATAATTTCACAAACTAATGAATTGCTTAGGAAAGTTCCCATTCTTTCAAGTCAAACCAGAAACTACATTTTAAATTATCGGCCATAACATAAATGAACACACTGGTGCATGGAAATAATAAATGCAAACTCATTTTTTTCATTTTCTGCAGTAGTTTACAGCATCTATTGATTTTTTAATTCAGTCTTCATATTTATGTGAACTGTCACTTAATGTTGACTGCTATATGAAGAAATAATCTCTGTCAGCATTTGTAGAACCCTACAATGACCTAGCCACCTAATACAATAGAATTTGAAATTGTATTTTGTATCACGAACTACATATAATGAGATCTATAACAAATCAAGCACATTTTATGAAACATAATGATGCAATCAAATAATGTAGATCAGCACAATACTTTTTTCCTGTCTTTTCCACAAATGATAAGAGGCATAACAAGATATTTTTATGACCTGTGTTTCTAGTAGTGAGAAAAAGTCCCATTTCAATAATTGCCTCATCTATTCTCTCCCTGATGCTCTAAATTTTACCATACAGATTGATTTTCTCTTTTTATTTGTTTACTTATTTAGCTATCTATTATTCTGTCATTTTGTATTTAATTGTTAGTTTCATTGCAATGATATAAATGCCATCTATACTACTTCAGTTGGAGATTTAGTGAGGAGTTCTCTGTGATCAGTGTCCCAAGTTCTCTCTCTCTCTCTCTCTCTTTCAGGTGTACTGAGATGTAATTTACATATAACATTATGTAAGTTTAAAGTATACCACATAATGATTTGGTACATGTATATATTCCAAAATCCAGATTTTTGCTAATTCCAATAGGCAGCAAAACTGAGATGCCTTCTTTTCAGCAGACCTGCTCAAATTAGACAAAGTATGTCTCTAGTCTCTAAAAGCTGCTTACTAAGGACCCAGGTGGCCTGTTCCACATAATCTAGGCCTGCTAAGGCCTGTTCTTCATTTCTTATGTCCTCAAAAGCTACACACATGGGTGACTATATAAAACCAAACATTTTCCTGAAGGGGTGGGGGAACTGCAATGGACTGCCTATTAAATCTCTTTATGTTGCATTGTTAGGGAATTTCCCTCTTTTATCTCCTATAATGTAGGAAAGGATGTAGGAAATCTGCTTCATCTGATATTAATAGGCACACTAACAAACAAAAAATAAACAAACAAAAAATAATGAGGCATAAGACAGCAGCTGTCCCCTAAAGCTATAGAAATCTGAAAAGGGCTAAGTGCACTGCTTTGTCCCATTTTGAGATCTTGCCTTGATTTAGCAGTCTGGCTATTGCCTTCAGGTTCCGGGAGAAAATCTCTAAGCCTTAAAACTTCATGCCTGCTGGAAAAGTCTAGGTTTGTCTAGGGGCTTCATTCATGATAAAGTGATTTTGAGTGGGGGTTAGTCACATCAGATAGTCTAACAGCATGCTTTAGTGTAGGCACTTTGAGTCACATGGTATCATTTTGACCTTTGGAGAGGTTGGAGATCAAGGCCATCCATTTAGGTGGTCAGCTCTGTTGCATGATTGAGCCAAAACATGGACTCTGGATATCAACGTGCAGGAGACTTTATGTGGCTGGCCATGCAGCACAGGAAAATAAAGCTGTCTACAACTCAGGACAAATGGAAATGTGGTGTTTGAAACATTCCTAAACTCTGCCTATGCACTCTTCCCCTGACTGATTTTAGTCTGCATTTTTCAGTGTAAGAACTGCAACTGCGCATTAAACAGCGTTCTTTGTGGGTGCTTCTACCAGAGTATGAAAACTGAGGGGGGTCTTGGAAATTTTCAAACTTGCATTTGGTATCAGAAGTACAGGTGGTCTTGAAGACTGTGTTCCCTCTAACGTTTCGAAAGATTAAAAAATATGGTGGGTGAACATTTGAGAGAAATTGAATATTTGTATATTCTGAAGACATCTCAACCCAGATATTTATTACATAATTGCAGAGGGAAAAATAGTAATAACTTACACGGGAGAAACCCAGAAAATACCAACTTAACCAAAATATCAAAGTTACATCAGTAATAATAGGACATAATGACAACCTATGAAACTGTGTCCTTCCTTCTGCCACCAGTGCAGTATGCTAAAGGCAGGAAAAGGGGCAAAATCACTTTTATGTTTCCTACCAACAATGCTTATTCCCTAAATATGATATGGGGAAACAGTAGACAAACCTAAATTTAAAAAAAAAAACATTCCACGAATAACTGATCAGAACTTTTAAAAAATGTCAAGGTCATAAAAAAAAAACAAGAAAAGACTAAAGAATTGGCACAAATTGGGAAGACTTAGGAAATACAATAACTAACTACAATGTGGGATCTTGGAATGGGAAAACGACATGACTGGAAAAAAATCTGCATAAAATCTGTACCTCAGTTTAGAGCATTACCAATGTTAATTTCTTAGTTTTGATCATTGTACTATTTTTACAACTTCAGTAAGTCTAAAGCCATTTCAAAATCAATGAAATAACAAAGGGAAGAGGGAGGAAAGCCCATATAAAAACTCTGTACTTCAAATTAATATTGTCATTGGTCATCTGTTTCCCAGAAATTTTGAGTGTTGAATCAAGAAACTGTCTGTTTCGTTGTATTTACTTTTCTCTGGTTTTTTTTTTTTTTTAGATTTCATCTGAAGACTGGCATGAGCTGGAAATCATTTCATATATACGGATGATTGAATTTCATGCCAATGAAGTAAATCATGATAGCTATAGGTGGGGCACTCTATCAGTACATTTTTAAAATAGTTCACACATGTTTGATCATAAACTATTTGATTATTTGACTGTGGCAAAAAAAAAGATGCATATGAAGCATTAGGAAGTGTAGTAAACTGAAGATATTTCAGAAATGAGGGTCATACACCTTTGTGATTGTAATGCAATTTTATGGCAAAACAGGATTTTATTTTTTTACATCTTTTCTGTGGAACATCTGTTGTGTTAAGGAAGGGAAATGCAAACAGTTCACAAATGCATTTTAAAGAAAAAGAACTGTCTTAAACCATAACAATAAATTTGGTTTGGGACCTAGAAAAATAATAACAGGCATATGTAAAAATGAAAGCTTATTACCATGGAAATATGACTGCCCTAACCATCCAGGCTAACTGTACTTTGGTGGTCTATGAGTGCAATATCCAGTGTTTGAGCATGCGATCCATAGTCTCTAAAAACTGTTTTCAAACAGTCTTATATTTTCTAAAATGCTATATGCCCCTTTTCCTCTCTTCAAACACTGCTAATTTAATCTTGGTGAATAAAAGCCTGAAGTGCTGTTTCTTAAATTAAATCAATATGTTTAAAATATATTTTGGAAGTAAAAACTTTTATACATGGTGCTTGAAATGGAAATTTATTTGCAGGTTGAGTACATACATTGTTTGTCTTGGAAGTTTCAATCTTTTCTTTCTTAAAATCCAGCACCCAGAAGCTGTAATGGGAAATTTTATGTACACCCCTTTGAAAGCATCTTTTTTCCTTAGTAATCATTTCATATCATTTTCTTCTTTAAGATTTTATTTACTTATTTTTAGACATATAGGAAGGGAAGGAGAAAGAGAGGGAGAGAAACATTGATGTACAAGAGATGTGTTGATTGGTTGCCTTTCACAGGGCCCCAACCTGGGGCCTGGCCCTCAACCCAGACGTGTGTTCTGATTGGTAATGGAACCTGCAACCTTTCGTTTTGCAGTCTGGTGCTCAGTCCACTGAGCCACACCACCCAGGGCTCATATCATTTTCATTCACTCAGTGAAGTGCTCTCATATAGCCAGGCTTAGTCTTCTACACATATGATTACATATGAGGCAGCTGCTATCTATGTCTTCTATCATTATAAGCTCCAAACCTAAAGGTAATAGATATGCCTAAATTCAGCTATGGCTACAGCTATAGCTGCAGTTCTATGGAGCTGCATGGACAGCATATAACCAATTAAAAACATATTTGATACATACATGAATGAAGAAATGATAGCTGTTATTTAGTAAGCATTAGAAGTAATGTATTTTATTCCATTTCTTTTAGGACTATCTGGTTAACTGGTTGAGTATAATGTAATCTTTGTGTTATATAAGTTATACATTATGACCATTTTTTCAAAATATAGGTGAACTCTCTAACTTAAATGTAAAGAACTCTTTATTGTTTAAGCAAATTAATAAAAGCAGTACAAAATAACATTTTGATTGGGGGAAATGTATGTGATTTGATTAATGAGACACCATTAAATATCTCTCAGCTGATAACATCACAAGCAAAGAAATTTAAACAGAATAGAAAGTGAATACATATACTTGTTGGAATGTCTAATCCCAATACTCACATCTCCGAAATAGTTGTTACCAAAGGCCTTTGACTCAAATAACAAAATTCCAACCTAGTTTTAGCTATATTTTAAAACACTCTTGTAAGTGATAACATATTTGCAAATACACAACAATCATCTCAGAAACCAATGATGGTCTTTAAGAATTCCTTTAGAAATGGAATTTGCTAGACATTGTACTCAGGATGTTCTAACATTTTCATATATGCAGAGAAGAAAGTCAAAAGTGCCAATGCTGAATAGACTTGGAGAACAATTTTATTAGTTAAAGTCTTGATACCTTCAAAGGGCTTCCTGAAGTTTCTGTTGGTGACCTGACTAGGTGATCATATAGATATCACCAATATTCTCCTCCATTTGCCTAAGATGAAGACTGAGGAATAGTACTCTCCAGAATGTTGATAACCATAACCTTGAGATAATCATCACACTCTCAAAGAGCCCAGGATTGCACTGTGGCTTTTATGATCCACCCATGGGGTGCTAAGTACTTTATACCCAACAGAAGATTACTATGTGGCCCTGGAAGCCATTTTTATGCAACTCCATGGCAGAGAGTTCAAATCTTATATGCACGGAGGAGATGTGAGGACATGAGCAGTTGTGTTTATACAAGGACTGAACATGTCTAGTAACTCACAGTATTTTTTTTCAGTTTCTGTGATGAAGAATACATTTAGTTATGAGACTGCAATAATTAAACAGATCCATTTTTTCCAACCTTCCTTGATATCAGCACAACTAGCAATGGGCTTCCTAACAAGGAAGGCAGCTATAGATATGGAAGACTTGGAATGTTATTCAAATTTTTCAGCTAAGCAGGAGTCAAGATAAAAACATTAACTCAAATTGAGTGACAATTTGTTGTTATAAAGAATGAGAATCTAAACATAAACTGTAGTAAGCAATTCATTTAGGCGTTCTCATCTAATAATCAAGATTACTCTCCAGAGAAAATTCCAACAAGTATTGGAATTTTCTCCATTTCATACTGAGACTGAATGAGCTTATCCATGAATACATCTATGACTGAATTCACTCCAAGCTTTTTAATAATAGTAGACTGATGTTTAGTGCAACCAAGTGAATATTGTGGAAAGCTAAGGAAAAAGGGCACATCTGGGACTCCTAGATTTGAGTATCATGCAAACATACTTTAATGAAAGCTAGGTGACTGGAGGAATAATAAGAATAAGGTACATGCATACACTAGAAATTATTTACATGAATGTGTGTGTGCAGTTCTCAGATTTTGATGTAGCCATAAAATAGGACTGTGTGGGATCTCAGGTGTCAGTTCACACTGAAGGTGAGAAGCTGACTTCCTGTCATCCTGACAGCACAGGCGGAGCTGCCTCTACAGGAGACCTGACTGGATGGGCCCGTGTGCTCCTAGACAGTTGGCGGCAACTAAAAACTATAGCTTCAAGCACCATCAAAGGACTATGGGTCCGGCTGGTGTAGCTCAGTGGATTGAGCACAAGCTGGGAACCAGAGGGTCCCAGTTCGATTCACAGTCGGGGCACATGCCTGGGTTGCGGGCCAGGTCCCCAGTGAGGGCCATGTGAGAGGCAACCATACATTGCTTTCTCCCTCTCTTTCTCCCTCCCTTTCCCTCTCTCTAAAAATAAATAAATAAAATCTTAAAAAAAAAAAAAAGGACTATGGCTCATACACCAGATATTTTACACCTCAATTTCTAATTATAGAAATCAAGGAAAATGCCATGTTCAAATTTATATACTATGGAAAATACACATTATAACAACTTGTTTTAAGAAAAAGAAAAAATGAGAAAGAACAAACTTTGATTACCATTTCAATGCCCTAGTCATTTACTTTAGATGATATGCTAAGCATTATAATTTTAAATAAAAATAACGCATTTTAATTTGTGTTTAAATGATTTCATTTTACACGTTTTGCTTAATGAAAATGTAAGAAACTGATCCTTATTAGGAGATTTTGTAATTTTTTTCCCCTCTGGGGCACCTATAAATATGTCTTTGTATAGTAAATATGTGTAAATATTATATTTTCCATATTATAAACAATAGGTGATCTTTATTGTTTATATCAGTTACTTATTCAAACATCCTTTAAAGTTGCATCTTCTGTTTTCTTTCTATTTTTAAAATTTAGTTTTATTTTATTTCACTGAACTTTGGCCACTGTTTATCATCATAGAAATTATATTTTGCTCTACTGCATACATTTCCAAAAGTCATTAAAATGCCACATGGGTTTTCATTACTAAAGTGACTTTTGTACAAGTTACAAAATATTTTTAATTGCACTACTATGCTGGATATTTCTTAAACTCTATTTTTAATGATATTTGGTGAAAATTGGATTAAAGGATTCGAAGAACATCAGGAAAAACTAATGATCTCAACAAAACCTTCAAAAATTGCTTCTCCTGGAAAAATAAAGTAATATCATATTCAAAATTTTATGGCTACATTACAGGATAAAATTGGCCCTTTCCTGTAACCTTATGTTATTCCATTTACTGGTTACCTGACTCCAATTATGGGAATTTATTAATCATAAAGCAAATGAAGGCATTCATTTCATTTTCTTTTATCTCCTTCCCTCTCCGGTTGCCAGGTCCAGAGACAGGCAGGGAGCAGCCAGCTGCTCTGGCCAAGCTGACTCCAACAGTGTCCTGGCTGTTTGTAGGGCTCAGCAGGGAGCATGTGTTCCCACAAACTTTCTGAAATATTAATACGCAAAAGTGTACTGAGGTTTCTGATAGCAGAAGACTGGCTGCTCTGCGGTTTTCTGCTTCGGGTTCTATCGGCGATTCCGAGAAGTCAGTGGCGCCTAAATGGGTTAAGACTAATGAGGTTTGGAAAGCTGATAGCATAATTTAAGACAACTTTCAATCTCAAAGCTACAGACCTCGCCGACCCCAGCAAATTACTGTGTTTGTTAATGCTCCGTTACAGGCATCTTCTAGTCAACCCAAACCAGATATATTAAGTGAAAAAATCGAGTTGTGGCCTGTAAGAAATGTTTCTAGCTGCGTTTTGACAGATCGTCTGATGATAATTTTTGAAGGCACCTGATACTTCCTGACATTTTAGGGAATGAAAGCATGAATACTCATGCAGCATCGTTTAACTTCTTGCTGCAGAAACATAATTACCTTAAAACTTCATCATCGTAACCTTATACAATATGCTCCTCCTGGGGGAACTAAAATCAATGTAAAGAATCACAGACAGAAGGAAAAGACACAACCACAAACTTCCCTTTCTAAAAAGAGGCAGGAAAACAAACCAAATGAACAAAGAAACAGACAAAAACAAACAACATATGTTTAAACTCTGTAAAATAAGAATGTGAAGAAAGGCTCTAATTTTAAAATTATTAAATTCATTTTTTACAGATTCTGTGTTAATTTAAAGAACTAGTGACAAAAGTAGTACTCTTCAGAAGTGAACATTCTCACATATATTTGATAATAGAAATAAAAATTGTAGCATCTCAAAGATAAAAATTATATTAAATAGAAATTAGAGTTTGAGATACTCGAAATTTTTTTAAAGCATAAGGGAGTTATTTATAAACATAGTTCCATAACCGATTTTTAAAATATGGAAGCTGGACAAAATCTAAACAGCTTTGGAAACTCCTATTGAAGTTAATGTTCCTCAGTCTTTTATAATTGTGGGTTTTCCTGAACTATAGAAAATATTTTCTCCTGCTTTTCAATTACTTTGTTTAGTAAAGACTGCTTAGAAATCTGAACTACTTTTTATCATGCAAGTCTTGTAATTGAATTTCAATAATTCAATTAATAATTGATTCAAACTGACTAAGCCTTAAGTCTTTTCTCAACAAGCTAACGTTCAAATATTATAAGTAAATGCTTAATTATTTAAAGTAAAATGTTTTTTTCCATTCAAAAGTTTGTAATTCAATCTGTTTCAAAAAGTGTCTTCCTTCCAGGTAACAAAAATTACAGCTTCATTTGAATTTCAGTTTTTTCAGTAATTTTGCTTTCTTCTTTATTAACTTTACGCATTTTTCTCAATTAAGCATATTTATGAAAACTTTAGTTTCCTGTGATGAATACTTTGTTCAAAATAAATAAAAAAATAAAAAATAAGTCCTAGATAAAGAAGATACTTTTACAAAATGTTTAATATTTTAGAACCATAAAATTCAAAAAATCCCAATATTTAAAAGCCAAACATTAATTAGCATTTTAATTCTAGTGACTTAATATTCAATTAAAAGGTATTTGCTTGTGTTTTTTAATTTTGGGAGGGATGGTTGGATATAGCTTTCCAAAAGCCCAAAATTAACTTTCTACTAAATGTGAAATATTAAACATCTCAATTAAAATATTGTGATATGAAATACACAGAACATATTTAAGTTTATTTTTGAATCAATATGCAGAAGTTTATGCTCTTAGGTATCTACTGTACTTCAAATCAATCAATGTGGAGGCTACTTACGTATTTCAACAATGCAGTCAATTCCCTAGAAGTTTAGATATTCTTCTCTTAGAACTTGCTTACAATTCAAAATCATTGTGACAGTCCTTGATTTAACCTAAAAGCCTTTTACTAACCAATGTCATGTTCCTTTATCATTTCTAAAACCAACCAACAACAACAAAAAAGAAATTTAAGTCCTTTTTTAGAAAGAATTACAGATTTTAAGGCATTTCCAAGAAGGTGAGAAAGGAGTTTAAATAAAGACAGTTCCATAGAAGAGGGATTATTAATTTCAATGGGGATATTTTTTGACTGAAGTAGTAGTCTAAATTTTAATTCATGGATAATACTTTTTACAGTATGAAGCAGCTTTACAACACCATTTATGTTTAAGTATTCTGCACCTTAAAAACTGAGTCATGATGATTTATATTATTTCAAAATAATCTCAGGCATGAACTTTACAAATAACATAACATATGCTAAAATAAAAAGGCCTTGCAGTTGAAACAGAAAATTGGGACAGCTTTTCTCTGATCCTTGACTGCACTTAGGAAATGTTTCCAGTTATATTGCCTGTAATAATTCAGTAGCTGGTCATCTCTGCTCTTCCTAGACTTTCATGTGGTTGTTTTGCATGAATTTTATATGTAATTATCTAAATAGTTACTTGCTTATCTGCTGCCTATGAGCAATGCTCTTTAAAAACAGATAGGAGTCCAATTGAAGGTTTGTGGAAGAAAGGGGTGGGTGGGAAGGTGAAAAATGCTTTGGATCTCTGAGACTGCTTAGGTCATTAACCAACGTCTCAATAGAACACTTTTCAGAAAGAAAGGGAGATGGATGCTGTCGACTTTCCTCTCCATTTATTTTTTATGGTTATTTATTCACAGATGATGCGGGCAGACTGTGTGCAGAGAGAAAGCATGGGAAATTTGCGGGCAGATGCAACCCTCAGTTGGCTAGGATATTCAAAGTGCTCTAAGGAATAAAGAGGAAAGTAGGTCATTTGAATCACACACATTTTAAACATTTGCTTCATAAATGAAGCTAATATGTACTTGTTCTAAAAGCAAAGGAAAAACTGTCTCTGAATAGGATAAGGAAGAAACTTCAACAAAAAAGAATTAGTGAACCCTCCGTGTTCCCACACCTCTGTGAATGTCAGCAGGAGGTCTACTACTGACAGTGTGGAAGCCAGCGGGAGAGTTTACTAATGAAAGAGAAGATGCATGTGTTGACATAGCATTAAATGACTGGTTTGTCACTCCCCCAGGAGGTGAGTTGGGGATTCTATGCTGTGATAGCACAAACTAACTGCTTTTATCCCCTTGTTTTCTTAATTTTAACTTCTCACACAAATTAACAGCTTTCCGTTTGCCACTTTGCATGTTTATTTCATGTCATATTTGGTTAAAATTAAAATTGGCCCACTAGTTATGGGGCTTCAAAATTCAGTGCAACTTCAAAGACCTGTGGATGACAATGACTTTGCAATGCACTTCAGTTCTTTAATTCAAATTAAATAAGGTGTCTATGTTCAAAATGGCAAAAGCCATTGCCTATGTGACATAAATTGAGGCTACTCAACAAAAAGAGATGGTTTCATGTCTAAAAAAAGTATGTAATACGATTGGCTGGCGATGGATTTTTTACTCCTGCCACGGCGCAATTCCTCAGTGAAAGCTCCACAGAGGCAGGGCTTGTGTGCCTGAACGTGAAGGGCACAGGACCTGAAAAGATCAAAGCTCCGGCATTCCTTTGAAAAAGAGACTGTTGTAAGAAAAACAATTTTCGCCTTGTTATCACTGTGGGTTGTATCCATGGTTGAGGAGGTCACATTATCATGCTAATTCTTTAAAGTTAGGTTTTCAGGGTGAAAGAATAATCAAAAGTAAAGCACACTCCTGAGGGTCATGCCATTTACTTAACTGGCAGAAACCTTTCAGGTGGGTAACCTGGGGCCAGGGAAGGGGACCGAAAACCAGGAGAAAAAAATGGCAGGGAATCTATTTATCTTCAAAATACTTTTTTAAAAAATGTTATCAACATCATAAAAACTACCACACTGTTACACTGACTAGTACTTCTAATTAAAGTTTAACAGAAAGATCATTTACATGAAGAGACTGACCGAAAGGGCTATAATTCACGTTTCCGTATTTATTGCAGACTGAGCTTGACATGAGCTCATTAATCTTGGTTTGACTATTATTGGCAAGAGGCATTCCCCCTCATCCCTAGAAAATCAGCATGGTTTCTTTAATCTAATAGATTCTGTGCTCACCTACATTAGTTAAGAAATAAGATACTTAGAAATTCTGACACTTTCATTTATTCTACATATAATTTTGTTAAAGTAAGAAACTTTGGTCAGAATAAAATAATTGGAGTTGAATATTATTTAAAACATTACACTTGGTCTAATTACTGAAAATCAACAGTCTCCAGAAACAAGTCTGATAAATATGTTTTAAAATTGATAGTATTAGTTTTTTTCAAGCGTAGAAAGGCTGATAATTATTTGCACTAATTTCATTAAACGGCTAAAAACTTCAGTGAAAATATTAATAGAAATGATTCCTCCATCAAACATATAAAGATAACATATTCCAATTTAAAAAAAATAATAGTTTTTTAAAAGAGAGTAAGTAGTGTCTAATTTAACTAGCATTAAACTACTATAATGCCTTATTCTGTTAGTTTTACTTTTTTTTTTCTTTTTTTTAAGATTTTTTTTTAAATTTATTATTAGACAGAAGGGAAGGGAGGGAGAAAGAGAAGGAGAGAAACATTAACGTGTGGTTGCCCCCCACGTGCCCCCACTGGGGATCTGGCCCGCAACCCAGGCATGTGACCTGACTGGGAATCAAACTGGCGACCCTTTGGTTCGCAGCCCATGCTCAATCCACTGAGCTACACCAGCCAGGGTTAGTTTTACTAATTTTAAACAATAGAAATATTTAGCGCTTGCTGAGCAAGACAATGTATAAAGTACTATGGGAAATTCAGATATGAATCACACATATTTATTTTGAAAATCCAATGTTTACCCAAGGATAAGACTCAATTGTGTATAATATTTATGTAGAGATTAGGAGCATGATATTTATTACAGGGGTTGACAGAAGAAATTCAAATTTCAGACCAGTCAGTGTCAACATTTCAGATTTAACAACTGACAGTAAGTTATAATACCTCGAAGTCCTATTCTATAGCTTCATTGGATGAGAAAAAGATTATCTCACTTTTCTTACTTTTTCCTCAAGAATCTCTTCATTCTTTATATGCTAATATAATTTATTGATTGTGAAGTTTACTTTAATTTCCTTTAGATTGTTTTGCCATTTTTGCTTTTCTATTATGATGGAGGACCTCCAAAAAAACCGGAATTATCATCTCGAGGGCAGGCCCGTTGTCGTCCAGGCTTCCCCCACTAGGTGAGTGTTCTAGGAGCCCATCTGCATCAGTGCACCAGCTGGCATTATTGTGAGACACTCCTTTGGCTTCAGTGAATTTATTTATTTTTTAATGTTTTTTGAAATATTTGTCCATTTCATGATGGGTGATTTGCAAGTGCACCTGCCCACAATGAGCTGAGTGTTCAGCAATTTTAGACCAAAAACAGCATGATCCCTGTGCCCCACCTGCCCTGTTCTTCTGATCTCTCCCTAAGTGATATTTATTGTTTCCTAGATTTTAAAAGAAACATCCTCAAAGGGAAACGTTTTGCTCATGTGGAAGAGCTGAAATAAAAAATAGCAGAAGCACCAAAAGGTATCAAAATCTACAAGTTCAAAAACTGTTTGGAGCAGTGGGAAAAAGTCTCGATAGGTGTACTGCATCAAATTATGGAGAGCACTTTGAAGGTGACTGAAGTGTAAATATGTAAGAATAAATACACAATCATTTATAAATAAATTCATTATTGGGGTTCTCTTTTCATATATAAGTTTCTATATCTCGCCATTTAAATACTAAAATTTTAAAAATATAAAGGTATACGTATGTTTAGTCTCAGGTTAACAGTGCAATGAACTTTGTTGAAACCTTTAGCTACAGAGTGAGCTGAGCTTATTTTTGATGCATAGCTAAGGGCTTCCTTCTCCTCTTTCTCTTTCCTTCCCTTTTTACCCTTCCCTGTATTCCTGCCTTTTCCATCTCTATGTCTTACACTAATGCGCTTTTGTTTTCCTCTTTTTCCATAGTCACCTCTTCTACTCTTTTCCTTTTCCCCATAGGTGTTAAAAATTCTTGTAATTGAGTTCAACAATGTGGGCGGGGGGGGGCAGAGAAACATAATTTGATGTTCCAGTTATTCATGCATTCAGTGTACCCTGACTGGGGGTTGAACTTGTAATCTTGGCATATTGGGTCGATACTCTAAACAACTGAGCTATCCGGCCACAGTTTTTCAGCAGAATCTGATTATATACCATCTGTGAATATTTAGCATGTTTATTAAAAATTATAATTTGAATTTCAGTCAGTCATCTTAAATACTACATTTACTTATTTATTCATTAATAGTTGATTCATTTAACAAAATCTTGACAGTGATCTATTTACTGTGGCCATGTTAAAATATCATCACAGAAAAACCAATCCAAAGTTTAGTTTATATAAAATGACAACATAATTGCAAGAAATTTTATAAACATTTTACTATGTAATAAATGTTTACTGTGTGGAATCTTCCTTTTCTTTTTCATTATTGTTAAGTAAAGGAAACTAAAGCTTCCAAAATATTTTATATTATAAAGAAGATTTTAAAATGTTATGGTCTATCCCACATAAACAGAGGCAAAAGCACAAAACTTTTTCTCAGAAATTCTTTTTATACATCTAGAAAATTTTTAAAAATTTTATTTATTTATTTTTAGAAAGGGGGAGAGAGGAGAAAGGAAAGACTGGGAGAGAAACATCAAAATGTGATTGCCTCTAAAGTGCCCCCGACTGGGGACCTGGCCCACAACCCAGGCATGTGCCCTGACTGTGAATCAAACCAATGACACTTTGGTTCACTGGCCGGCACTCAACCCACGGAGCCACACCAGCCAAGGCTATATCCAGATTCTAATGACAATATTATATTTTAAAACAATATTATAAAATTTAATTGACTATTTCCCAAAATACAGTTTTCCTAAAAGATATCTTCTATAGCCAAATATCTTGTGACATGCTATACTTCATACATCCTTCTTGCATTTTTATTATTCAAATTAGAATGTTAAAGGATCTTAGAAGTTCTGCGATAAGAAAACCTTTCTGACTTTGTTAAACACACTTTTGCCCTGACAGATGAATGAATTTCCTTGACTGGGTGAACCTTGTATTTGCTGCCCTTTTCTCTCAGTTGTCTAGAATTGTCTTCTATTCTTGATACAGACAAAACATCTGACATAAACTAAATCATTTTTCTTTAATAGTAACTGGATTTTTTAAAGAGTTAGTGTATTTGAATAAAATGATTTTAATTCTAGGCTGAATGCAGCTCATGGGTACCAGTAAAGACCCCTGACAGTTTCAGCTGGCGTCCGTTCCTATTGGTTAGAGGCTGGGTGCAGCCGCTTGTTACTCATTTTGAATATTAGTCTATTCAGATAGTTGCCTTTTATTACTAGATATACCTGGAACTACTTGACACTTTCAAGTTTGCTGGGGTCTTATTATCTCATTCTTAACTGTATTTGTTATTTCTTCTCTATGCATTTGCTTTTCTATTCTTAAAAGTGTGATCATTCAATTCTTAAATAGTCACATCATCTGAATCTACCTACAATATCTCTAACATTTTTCTTCATTATGATATTTCATGATTCATTCATTCACTCCTTTCTGTTTCATGCCTTAAAGCTGTCATTCTATTGATCTTCTAGGGCACTCATTTGGGTATGCTCAATGTTCATGCCTTCCTTAAATTTATCATTTAAATTAAGTAGAAAATAAAGTTGTTATGGGCTTTTTGTTTGTTTTTTTGCTGCAAACTACAACCCCCCCTTTTTTTTAAAGATTTTATTTATTTATTTTTTCAGAGAGAGGAGAAGGAGGGAGACAGAGAGGGAGAGAAACAGCAATGTATGGTTGCCTCTCACATGGCCCTCACTGGGGACCTGGCCCACAACCCAGGCATGTGCCCTGACTGGGAATCGAACAGGGACCCTCTGGTTCCCAACCCGCGCTCAATCCACTGAGCTACACCAGCCAGGGCCCCCTTTTTGAAGATACAATTTTCTTCATTTTCTTACTGCTTGTATTACTTTTCCATCGTGGTGCCTGTCTTTCTGTTATAAAACCCCCGTCCCTCTGATCATCTGTTCTGTCTATTCTGACTGTTATGCTATTCCAGTTTTCAGTTCCCTGGCTGTTGAAGTGTCATAGGTGTCAGCAGGCTGATAAACATTTGGACATGAAATCCTAATTCCATCAAGCTGGTGGATTTAGGAAACCAGCTAACAACCCCTTGCTGATACATCGGGAGAAGGCCTCTCCACCACCTTCACCACTACAATTCCTTATCTCAGCCCAGCTTTAATTTATTTGTTCACTTCAGGGAGGAAAGACAATCAGGAACATGATGGCGGGCCACTTCTCTCCATAAATCAAGAATCCTCAAGTCAAACTTAGCAAAATCTAACGCTTTGTGTTTCTAGAACTCTATGATGCTGATCTAGTAAGACCATGACCAGCTCAAAGACAATGAGCTCATACAAGCTTTCTTTGCTCAAACTTCCACAAAGCAAAGGGTTTCAACTGTGCTCATACACTGAGACTCTCCAGTACATGTCTGACTCTGAGATGTTTAATAAAGAAGATGGTGATGAATTGCCTGGGGAAGAGTGCCAGCACTGCGGGCTCATAGCTCGTCTTCAGTGAGGGAACACTTGATGCAAATAACTTTGGAGGGATTAATATAGGGGTGTCAAACTCATTGTCACTGGGGGCCACATCAGCCTCGCAGCTGCCTTCAAAGGGCCAAATGTAATTTTAGGACTGTATAAAAGTAATTACTCCTTACCAGTTAAGTGAGAGCTTGACACTGCCGCCTGGTAGAAACAAGGTGCCGGGCCAGATAAAACAAGGTGGAGGGCTGGATTCGCCTGCGGGCCTTGTGTTTGCCACCTATGGATTGAATAGATGCAAGACCATGAGGGCCTTTCTGATTACAACAGTGTTATCATTTCTGTCCTTAGGGCAACAGAAGTGAATGTAGAGTTGTATCCAGGGAGTAGCATGATCAGATTATTTAGGACCAAAAAATTCTACCAAGTAAAAAATGGATTTTAATGAGGGAGAAGTAGATTTATAAAGGCCAATTGAGAATCTACTGCAGTGTTTAAAACAAAGAAAAAAAATTTAATGGCAGACACAGTGAGCTGCTAGAGACATGAAAATGTGGATGATTTTGTAAAATATTTAGGAAGTAAATTGACAGAAATGTTTGAAAGGGGGTGTGAAGAAGACAGAGGCATCATTTCCATGTTTATTTTCTCAAGTAGATGCATGTTTTCTCACAATCTTGAGAAGGATAGACATATTATAAACCCGGGTTTGGGAGAGACAGTCTTATGTTCAGTTATGAACATATTAAGTTTGAAATATCCAAAAGGAAATGTGAACTAAGAAAAAAGAAGAGTGTGTTGGAGACACACATTACAGGCTCATCTCTACATAAATGGAATTGAAATTATTGATAAAAGCAAGAACCAAGTTTCAATGATGGAATGGAGATTTTAATTATACTAAAGAGGAAAATGAGCTTTCAAGGAGAAAAACTCATGAAGAAAAAGAAACACTAGGAACAGTTAATATCAAGAAAATTAAAGGAAGACTGTTAAAGAAAGAGAAACTTCCAAAAGTGTGGGAAGTTGCTAGAGTTAAATCTCAGAAGGAAAAATTCCCAGTGGATTTAGTTTCATGGACGAGAGTTGTGATTTATTGAAGCAATGGAACTAGAACTTGTTTTGCAAAAGGTTGATTTTGAAAGAGAATTGAGAAAACGCAAATTAAAATTTTGGAAAACTCATATGAGGTTTGGAAAAGTCAACAGAGAAAAACAAATGTCACATGATCTTTCTTATACTTGAAATCTAAACAAAAAACAAAAAACAAATTAACAAAACTGAACTCACAGATACAGAGAGCACACTGAGGGCTGCCAGAGGCAGAGTGGGGTTGTGGAATGGTTGGAGGTGGTTTAAAGGTACTGACTTCCAGTCACAAAACACACAAATCATAGGGAAGTAATGTACAACATGGTGACTATAATCTGTGCTGCGTATTTGAAAATTTCTAAGAGATCTGAAAAGGTCTCATCACAAGAAAAAAAAAATGTAACTATGTGTGGTGATGGATGGTAACTAGATTTATTGTGGTGATCATTTAGAAATATATACAAATACAGAATTATCATGCTATATGTCTAATCTATGTTACATCTCAGTGACAACAACAATCTCACATCTCATTTGTCTCCCATTTCTTAAAGAGCATTGCCCTTTCTTTCTTGAGTCTAGTATTTTGACAACTGCTGTTTCATAGTTTTCCATCCATTTTGGGGGAGGTTGTAGTTTTGGGGTTTTTATAAGTGAGATTAAACCTGGTTTCTGATACTCCTTCTTGGCTAAAGGTGGCATTACAATGCCCATTGACTTCCTGATGGACTGAACATGAGGTGTGAAAAAAATGTGAAAAGCCAAGAAAAGACTGCAAGGTTTTGGCTTAAAATACTATGAATATGAAATTTCTATTAATTGAGACAGAAAAGCTTCCATAATCATACTTCCTAAAGAGGCCGTGTCCTTTACCCACAGTTCTCAAATCTGGCTACAAATTAGGATCATTTAGTAAACTTTCCGCACAAAGGCCTGGATTCCTCCCCCTAAAAAGAACTTACCGTTTTTAGTGTGGTACCAGGATATTGGTATTAGAAAAAGATTTCCACATTATGGTACTGTTCGGCCATGGTTGAAAACCAGTCCTTATACTACAGTTTTTTTTCACTTTAATATACTTATATATCGCTCAGAGGTCTTATAAAGTTCAAAGTCTTACTCAGTTTTTCAAGGTAATAAACTTTGTATTTCTAACAGTGGCCCAGGTTATTCCCAAGCTACTGGTCCACATCTTGCACAGCAAAGCACTGCTATTCAAATTCATGATAGAGCCATATCACAGTAAAGATTAATCAGATATAGCTGGTAAAACATTGTGTTAGTTGTTCTGAATTTAAAGATGTATGAAGTAGAAGATCCAATGGTTAATTAAGTTTGGCAAACAGTGAGTTAAACAAGGTGAGAGAGGTTTCTTTATAGAAGGATTTTTCATAGCTGGTGCCTTCCTAAAGTTCCCTGAGCCCGTTTTCATGGAGTGCATTATAGGATTAATGATCTGCAAAGCCCACTAACCAGTAGTAATGCAGAGGTTAAGCTATCTGCAAACAATTTTCACTACTTTCTTAAGAGCTTAAAATATTACTGAAACATCTATTTAACTGATTTGTTTCCAGTCTCCTAATCTGATTCACGACTTAATTATCCTAATATATTTACAAATCCAGGTAGGTTTTACAGAAAACAAATTTATCACATTTGGATTGGGAAATGATTATGTTGCACGTACACACACGTGGTTCTCTTGGTGTGCTTCGACAATACTAGACAACTGAGTGCTCTCTTACTTTGTTCTGTTCTGTGGGGCTAGGCTTAGGGTTACTCTTTGCCACTCATTGCATTCCAAGAGGTTATAAGAACCTAGATAACTCTCCCCGGCTCGCCCAAAGACAGGATTTGCTGGCATTCCAGAGTGAAAAAGACAACTCGATCTCCAGAGGGGAGTGGGGGTAAATATGCCAACACATATATTAAGCTTCCGATTTTGTAATTTTGAGCTCCTCTCCGCATGGGTCTCCTTCTAATCCTCTCCTCCACAGGCAGCGCCCATCTGGCTCTCAGCGTGCTGCCCATGGAGGAAAAGGAAGCAGGCAAAGCAGTACTCCAATATTTTGTAATTAAATAATCAATCTGTCTGTGAGCCAGAAAGCTTGTATTTACTGTCAGGATGAAATAAATAAAATATAAATATATGTTTACTCCTTTGTTTTATAAGCAATAAAGTACTAGTAGGTGTTACGGTGACATTTTCAGAGCCAGGATTCAGTGATGTTGCATTTTACATGGTTTTGTGAAAAATAAATAAATAAATAACCTTCTCATCCATTCTGACCTTGGGCACCCAGGACAGCACCTTGCTGGCAGTGAAGGTTCAGAAAGTGCTATACTTTCTCATTGCTCATATTCTTTCCCTATCATTGTCCATGGAAAACTGATGCTTTCGTGGGATCACAAGGAAACAGGCTCTTCCACAGGATCATGAAGAAAGCATCAAGGACCCACACACAGGAGATGGTGGTGTGGCAAAATGGTCTATTAGTGTAAAAGACTGCCCCTGGGTTTCCCAAGTCTCATCTCCCTTCGTTCCACCACGACAAAGTCCAACCATGTCCTTAGCAAGGCCAAAGCAAAATCCAGTGTCGAAGTTTCTGCTTCATATTAAAGTTTAACTTCTGGTGCCTGTGATATCCGCTACAGTTCCAGTAGCTGCTAGACCTGTGTAGTTGCATGCTCCCAGGCAAGAAAGAATGCCCAAACGCATGGGGTGAGGGCATTATCTGTGGGAGTGTATGCATGTAGAAGAGAGAGAGAGACAGAGACAGAGAGAGAGAAAGAGTGCTTCTTTGTTCCTCTGGGTTTACACTAGCTGGGGTTTGGAAGGGATCAGGTGATTTTCAAGATAAACAATCAACTTTCCAAGCTTTCATGGGCTTTTGATAACTCTGCACCCCCTAGTTAGACTGACAGGCCTCTATGGTCAAGCTCCTGCCCCTGTTTCCCTGCAATTTGGCACTGGAGAGGGCAAAGGGAGACTGTTACTCCCATTGGTGGAACAATGCCTATAACCCTCTTGAGTGTGAAGCTCTAGCTTCCCTGCCTAAACAAGCAGGCTTATGCTCCCTGCTTTATAGAGCTCTAATTTCCTATGCACTTTTTTCTAAATAATAATTAGAAAACTATTGATGATAGCATCATTACCCTACAAAAAACAAATAACCCACAAACAAGACAGGTATCAACTCTTGCAGACTGATTCCTAACAAATTAAGTACTCCATCTATTCCTCTAAAACTCCAATCAGAGCTCAGCAAAGACACCTCGCTGTAACCTAAGATGTTTCTTTGTCCCAATGTACTCCTACATGACATACCAGAATAATGAGTGACTTCCTACCTCCCAGTAAAATGTTGATTAACATTTGTTTCAAAGGTTATCAGGTGGAACCATGAATTATACTGCTATTCCTAACTTTGCTAGAAAGTTTTAGTTAGCCTTCTGCAATCTTCTCGACATACCCTCCCTGCTCACCAAGTTCTCTCCACAGTACGCCTGAGTATAATCCTAAATTTCTAATGGAAGGTTCATGAGCATCTTCATGAGCTCTTTCACCATAGTCATTCTGGTTTGACATTTCATATAGCTCACATTGGTTTTATTTTTAAAAATTGAAATATGTAATATGTGGTACTGCCAGAGTATTTATAAATATATAAATATTTATCTATTGTTCTATACAGTATTCATATACATTGTTCTAGTAAATAATACTACATCAACATATTATCTAATTACTTGCCAACCTCATCTAAACTTTATAGAAAAATATTTTTCTATTTCCCTTATTTTATCTTCTAAAAAAGGATAACAGACTCTATAATTTAATAGCATACCTTTTTACCCCGTGTTTTACCAGAATCATTGACTGTTGATTTCTAACTATACTTAGAATATACTTGAATAGAAACAATGAGCTCCTTAAATATGCTTGACTTGAAGCATGTGTTTTTCACCATTTCTAGAGTTCCAATGAATACGTATTTCTACTCCCTCAGAAGAAACAATGTT
>PVJI01014090.1:0-45370 GCA_004026765.1 Micronycteris hirsuta
GTAGTATCTTTAGCAGAGTTATCTTAAATGATGGATGCCCGTTTATTGGTTTCTGGAGTTTGCTTTAAAAAAATACGTATTAAGAGAACAAAAATTTTTATTATTCGTGTCTTTATTTGAAGATCACTCTGTACAAGGAACTCTGGGGAAATGCTGCTCCGTCTTTCAAAGGCAAATTTGCATTTTTACACATAGAAAAGGGTTTTTTTTTGTGTGTGTGATCTGCTTTTCAATGGAAGCTCTCCCAGGCCCCATCCTTATTTTAAATTTTAAAATTCTATGATTCTAAATCTCATCAAATATAATAGAAAAGTTCATTTAATATGTCTTACAAAAACTGCCTTCCCGTACATTAGTTATGCCCTTCAGCTATCATTTGAAATTGTAATTTGCGGTTTTGAAATTCTCTCATAAAAGAAGATGTTTTCTTTAGTCAAAATAGAAGTAACTTAATTTTTATTGTCTGGCTAAATTGATCCACTTTTCTATTCTTCTTTTGTCTGAAGGAGTCATCATGAATTTGTAGAGTTGCTCCAATTTGCAGGGAAATACATGTACTCTTTGGGTCTCAGAGAACTAAAGAAATGTGAGTTTACAATGTACTCAGACAAAATAGCTATAATTCTGTTGCAGTTTTATTACTTAATCTAGTTTTTAAGGGACAAAGACATTAATTAGTTCAGGTAGCCTTTAATATAATTCAGTATATATTTTGGATGTGTAATAAGTATGAGGTCCTGAAGACATTGAAATAAAGTATAAAGGGTTTCTTTCTAAAAGAGCTCACAGATCAGGGTTATTTTTGAAAACTACTTACAGAAACTAAAGGGTCATGGAAAGGTTGGCTTAGGACTGATTAAATGAGTACTTTGGAAATTGTATTAACTTGCCTACTGTGTTTCTGTTAACTGAGTTCAATGTCAGTGCTTAAAAACTATGTTGAAAGAATGAATCACCCTCATGGTAGATACCTTTACTTCACCTGTGCCTTTAGAGAGCTCTAGAAAACCTAAAAATTATGTCTCACTTGCATTTTTCTCAGATCACCTCTTTTTCTTGGATGAATGTTAAAAGCATTCTGGAATTAAAAGACCAAAGCTTTTCCTGTGATATTGCAAAGTTCTTGTAAAGATTCTTCTAAGTGGTTAAATGGCAACTTAAAAGGTAAGACAATTATTTACAGTTGAAAGAAAAGTAAGGCAAAAAGAAGATTCATGTAGATCAATATAATGATACGAAGTGAAATGAAATAGAGAGGAGAAAGATACTTGTCAGACATAATTCACATCAATCATTTTAAAATTCACCCAAACACAGTTACCATTTTGGAATCACTGCCATTGCTCACTTATCTTAAACATTTCACTATTGATTGAAAGCAGAATGCTAAACGATACTGACATATGTTCAACTACCTGAAATAGCCATCCTCAAACTTGAGAGCTGTTCTGCATGGGCGTATGAATCTGCTCAGACCACCGTAACAAAATGCCACAGACTGTACTGTGTAAAGAACAGACACTTACCTTCTCACAGCTGTGGAGGCTGGAAGGCTAGAGTCAAGGTGCCGGGAGGACCGGTTTCCTTGAGGCCTCTCCTCCTGCCTTGAACATGGCTGTCTTCTCGCTGTGCTGGGACCTCGATGCATGTGAACTCCTAGGGTTTCTTCCTCATCTTACAAAGTCACCAGTCTCATTGGATTAGGGCCTCACTCTCATGACCTCACTTAAACTTAATTACTTAAACACCCCATCTCTAATATAGCCACAGTGGGGGTTAACACAGGGGTTTGGGGACATACAATTCAGCCCATAAAAGTGGGGCTTACTATCAATCTCAGCAGTGAAATCTTTAATATCTTAGAAAATCAACTTCAAATTTTAGCCTAGGTTCCTGGGCCTGGATCCTTGAGAAAGAACACTTTCAATAAAAAGTATTAATCTAAAAGTTAGCCTCTCTCATGCACCAGCATTATTTTATTAGAAATGACCGTCCTTTTGGCTAATTTGTTGGAGAATTCTGTATTTATTGTATCTACTCAGAGTTGGCTTAATTTATATTTAGGCGTAATTGAGTTTCTTGGTCATCATCTTCCAATTTGTAAAATTAACCCAAATGGTCCCAGGGCTAATTACCCTTGCATTGGAACAATTCAAGCCTCAGCAATACTTTTTCTTTTTATTTATTTATTTATCTATTTATTTTTTTAAAGATTTTTTATTTATTTTTTAGAGAGAGGGGAAGGGAGGGAGAAAGAGAGAGAGAGAAACAGCAATCTATGGTTGCCTCTCACATGGCCCTCACTGGGGACCTGGCCTGCAACCCAGGCATGTGCCCTGACTGGGAATCGAACCGGGACCCTTTGGTTCCCAGTCTGCGCTCAACCCACTGAGCTACACCAGCCAGGGCAATACTTTTTCTTTTTAAAATGGAAGCTCACAGAGGCAATCATCAGAATATCAGCCTTTGAAAGTAACTTTCTTTTCCCAACTTAGGTAAATGAATAGGAAGCAATCGTTGCTTCTTGTACACTAAATTGTCACAGTAATAGCCTTATGAGTCAGGTTTCTTTTGCACTCTTTTGTGCTCTTTTCCTGCAGAAAAATTTCCATCATCACAGCTTTATCATTGTGGCTTAGTAGGACCTAACAACATACTAACAGCAGAAGTTCCTTTTACATTTTCTTCCTTTGGTGATTGTTGCTGTTTTTGATGTTCATGGGACTTCCTTGCTCACTCTAAACTGGTAATCATACATTTTGAAAGTGCAAAGTAAGAAGTGTGCTGCCTGTTCATAGGAATGAAGATTGGTACAGCCCCTATGGAAAACAGTATGGAAGTTCCTCAAAAAATTGAAAATGGAACTGCCTTATGACCCAGCAATTCCTGGGTGCATATCCAGAGAAATTCAAAGTGATAATTTGAAAGAATATATGCACCACTATGTTCACTGCAGCATTATTTACAATAGCCAAAATATGGAAGCAAACCAAATGCCCACCAAGAGATGAATGGATAAAAAAGTGGCAGTGCATGTATACAATGAAACATTACTTGGCTGTGAAAAAGAAAATGAAATCTTACCATTTGCAACAGCACAGATGGACCTGGAGGGTATTATGCTAAGTGAAATGAGTCAGTCAGAGAAAGACAAATACATGATTTTGCTTATAAGCAGACTCTAACGAACAAAATAAATGAACAAATTGAAACAGACTCAGATACAGAGAACAGACTGATGATTGACAGTGGGAATGGGGGTTAGGGGACTGAGCGAAAAAGGTGAAAGGATTAAGAAGCACAGATTGGTAGTTAGTCACAGGGATATAAAGTACAGCAGAGGGAATACAGTCAATAATATTATAATAACTATGTGTGATGCCAGGTGGGCACTGGAAATATTGGGAAGAACACTTTGTAAAGTACATGATTGTCTAACACTATGTTACACACCTAAAACTAAGACAAACTAATATTGAATAGTAAGCTATACTTGAAAATGGAGTTTAATTAAAATTTAAAAAATAATAAATATTAACTCCGTTTAAAAAAATAAAAAGAGAAAAAGGAAATATGTTTAACAGGTGCATGAGAGATGGTGTACTGGCATGATAATAACATTTTGGGTGAAGTTCTGATTCTGGTTCTGCCAAGTACTAGGTGTGTGCCTTTGGGAACTGCTTACCTTTTTGTGTCTTACTTTCCTCATCTACTAAGTATAGAGAACAAAAGCAGCCTTGGAGAATTGCCTTATATACTGTAGATAAATATATATATATATATATTACATCATTGGGCATTTAGGAAAGGCTCAGTAAAGGGGGATTATTACCCTGTCTTTAGTCCTCATCAGTGTGCAGTTATTAAACCAGTTGTATCCATAGTAATAGCTCAGATTTCCCAGTTTGGAGCAGGATGGCATATTGCAGGTTCTCAATTCCTCCCCCCAGCCTCAAATAGTTAATTTTAGGATTCCCTACATGTGGGTCTCACTTGAATTCACGCACCACTCCCTTTAGTCTTCCCTGCTAATCCCCCTGGTTGGTGGCCTCCATCTGTCATAATTTTCGGCAGTACAGTCACAACTGTACCAGCTGAGCTGCCTCCTTGAACTTCAGAAGCTTCAAACCAAGGACCACTCAGCATTTTCTGGAGCCTCCGAAACCTGCAGAGGGGAGGGAGCGCTCCTTTTCCAAACTTTGCCACCTGCACACAAATGCAGCGCACCTGGGTCAAAAGAACAGCATGACCAGTTCCCTTTCTCCAGAAATCCTCCTAAAAATCCACCCATTTATGCTTCTCTCCGAACAAAAATAAAATAAAAACCCATTACACAAATCAGCTCCTGACACGATAGCCCATCATTTTCTCAGAGTTGTCTCTTCCTGTCTGAATTTCGCTGTCCCAAAACTGGGACTTCCACTTCACTGATAAAGAGGTACCTAGCCTTGTCTTATCTAATCGTTAAGGTTACTAAATCTGTCACCCATAGATTTTAGGTCAGTACTATATCACGGATTATAAGAGCTTTTGTTATTTTAGGTAACTTTTTATTCTTTTAAAAATTAAAACATTCTGTTTCTATATCACGCTAAAAATAAACAAACAAAAAATCCTCTTGTAGCCACATCTCTACAGGTGTTCCCCGTCACAGAGGTCATGCTACCCAGTTAGAAATAGCATCTAGAATACTTCTCTCCAGCCCCTTCTTGCCTGCAAGGTCTCTTTTGAGAAATTAGCTGACAGTCTTATAGGAATTCCTTTGTAGGTAACTGTCTCCTTCTCTCTTGCTGCTTCTAGGATTCTTTCCTTATTTTTAATCTTGGGTAATGTAATTATGATGTGTCTTGGTGTGTTCCTCTTTGGGTCCAACTTCTTTGGGACTCTCTGAGCTTCCTGGACTTCCCAAAAGTCTATTTCCTTCACCAGCTTTGGAAAATTCTCCATCATTATGTGTTCAAGTAAGTTTTCAATCCCTTGGTCTTCTTCTTCTCCTTCTGGCAGCCCTATGATCCATATCCAGCAAAGCTATCATTTAAAATGGAAGGGCAGATAAAGTGCTTCTCAGATAAGGTCAAGTTTAAGGAGTTCATCATCACCCAGCCTTTATTATATGAAATGTTAAAGGGATTTATATAAGGTATGGAGGAATATCAACAGGGGAGTGGTAGGGGGAGAGGGCGGGAAGGGGGCACAGAACAAGTAGCATAAATGGGAGGTAGAAAACAGACAGGGGGAGGTTAAGAATAGTACAGGAAGTGCAGAAGCAGAAGGACTTATGTGTATGACCTATGGACAAAACTAAAGGGTGGGGAAAGGTGGGGTAAGGGGGTGGGGGGCAAGAAGGGGGGGAAAGTGGGACAACTGTAACAGCATAATCAATAAAATATAGTTAAAAAAAGAAATACCATCTAGAATGAGGAGTTGTTTTACATTTATAAGATGTGGGTAAAATGACATAATTCAGGAGGCTTCTAATTTCCTATCTTTCTCTCTTCTAACCAGAACAAGCTCTCATTAGCAACTTGACTATGGATAGCCACAATCCCCAGAAATAGAATTTAGAAAGAAAAATGAGAAGTGGTATTTTTCAATTCAATTAGATTTTTAAAAGTAAAATAAGTTTTTTAATTTAAAAATGTTAATTGAAGAATGGAGACCCTAAGAACGCTTTAGTACCTTTGTTATTCCACTAAATTCATTCCCAGTGACTGCTTAATCTAACCCTAGTTTTACTCCCAGGCTTGAGTAGAAGCTGTCCATCTGCAATGCACTAGCTTGGGGGTTGAAACTCTTTGCACTGCTTATTAGTGATAGTGTTAAGTCTTTTAAAATACATCTTAAATGCTGCCCTCAGTTATCAATGGCTTCGTAGAGTTGCAGCAGCAAACAGCCCACTACTCGTTGTGCTCCAAACAGTGAAGCATGAGAGAAGCCGTCCTGGGGAGGGAGGACAGTTATAATAACAGCTAACACTCACAGACTCACATGCTCATAACGCAATGTATGCCTGAAACTCTTCTAAGCGCTTTATATCCATTAAATCATTTATTGACTAAGCACAGGGATTGACAGCATGGGTGTTTCACTCTGAGATACTTGAGTGTAAGACTATCAAGCTAGAAGGGTGAAGCATGGACCTCAGTGAACCTACTCTGTCATGATGAAAATACGAGTGAAACAATCAAACTTAATCCTTTCATAACTCTTTAAGTTAACCAAAGGCATAGAGTAAAAAAAAAATCTATTCAAGAAAAACTCCTGAATCTCATTATAAAATAGTAGAGTCTGCATATTTTCACCTGTGACTATTCCCATCCCTCTCCCTCCACAGCTCCGGTGTCAGGTGGCTGGGAAATGCCTACAGCCTCCCTCTGACCTCTTCTGGAGCTCCTGTAAAAGCAACTCCATCTCCAGAAGGCAGCCAGTCTTTTTATAAAATTAGCAACTCCCTGGAAAATCCTCATGCTTAAGTGATTATGATTTGACTTAACACTCAGATCACAAGAAGTAAAGTCCTATCCTCAGGGTTTTAGTGAAAACAACAGCAATCTACTGGTAACTCTGCAGCTTCGAAGCTGCTTAAGCCTATAACTTCAGTTGAGGCAAACAGAGCCCAGATAAAAGTTTATATACTTATTTATTTTACTTGTTTGTGTGTGTGTGTGTGTATGTCTACACTTTATTCTATATCCCTTTAAAAAATTTATTCGGGTGACATTTGTTCATAGGGTCATATATGTTTCAGGTATACATTTCTATGATACATAATCTGCGTATTGCATTGTGTGCCCATCACCCAAAGTCAGATCATCTTCCGTCACCATATCATTGGCCCCCTTTTCCCTTTTCTACCCCCACTTCCTTTCCTCTAGTAACTACCATGCTGTTGTCTGCATCTGTGAGTTTCAATTTCATAGCCCACATATGACTGAAATCATACGATTCTTAGCTTTTTCCAATTTACTTAGTTTGCTTAGCATGATATTCTCCAGATCCACATAAAAGTATAAAAGGAAGATTTGGAGAAGTAGGTGACTATAGGGAATTTTGAAAAGTTCTGACATATTCCTGAGACTCTAGAAAACTGTGCACAAGGGCAGGGCTGCATGCATGACTAGGGATGTCCCTGAGCTCAGGAAAGACAGGAGGAAGAAGGAAGCCCAGGCATTCAACTCTGACTGACCTTGAAGTCCTGAGCAAGCAGGAAATGAAAGCTCAAGCTCACTCCTATACTGTCTGAGGTTTGAAGATGTGTTTCAAAATAGATTCCATTGGCAAAACGTGGAAGGAAGACATACTGGCTCAAGGCAATTAAGGATATCTGACCATCAATGATCCATCTGACCACTAATGATAAAAACAAGAATTTTTTTTAAGCTAGCAGCAAACTCAAAGAACACATTGTGGGGAATCTACAATCTACTGATTTGGTTTAGGAAAGTTACTAAATAAAAAAGTGGCAATGAGAAAAGCAAAAACAAACAAAAATAGCAACAACAACAAACAAGAGTGGAAGTGAGAGAGAAATGTGATACAGAGTTGTTACAATACATTATCTACAGCAGATGTCAACAAGAAATTATCTACAGCAGATGTCAACAAGAAATTATGAGACATACAAACAAACAAAAGTTTTCCTGGACAGCTGCCTGGCCCTGAGCGGATCTGCCTAGGGTTGGCTGTAGTGTGTGGGTTCTCGGCTTGGTGCAGGAAAGATTTCACAACACAAGTCCAGGTGATTATAAGGATGCATTTATTAAAGGTGGGGACAGTGTGACAAGGAAGGGCTTAGCATAGAAGAAGCAACAGAAGAGCCTGGGCTGGGTCGTGTTAGCTCACTGGAAAGTCAGAGAAAAAGGGGCTTTGGGGACAGGTTCAGGGATTAGCCTGGGACAAACCGCCACTGCTCATTGCCTTGGAGTTTATCACGCATGTGGGGAAGAAGGGAAAGGAGATGGCACGGGCTGCTCCCCAGAGGGAGAGTGCACATGCTGGGTCTTTTGTCTTGAGGCTTTTACCTGTTTCTTGCAGGCAGGAATCTTAGGGGAGGGTTTCTGTAGAATATTCATCAGTTCTCCAGGTGTGCCTTTTCAGGGTGGTGGTCTCCACTGATTGGTCAGTGACAAGACAGGGCATCTTTACTCATTGTAATTGGTTCTGGCCTTGCCCACCTGGTTTTGCTGCTTTTCTGGGCCTGAAGCTAAAACACAACTGAGGGCTGGATGATATCTCTAGGGAGGTGACCTTTTGTGTCTGGCTGTAAATTGCTCAGACACTTGTGTTAAGCTATCTGTCTCAGTTTTCCTATTCCACTTGCCAAGGAATTTTCCTAGCTTCTTACTAACCTGTTTCAAAAGAAAATTTGCCTATACAAAAGAAAACAGCCAATAGAAAATGTCTCTGAGATGGCCCAGATGTTGGTTTAGCAGATAAAATCTTTGTTAACTATTATAAATATATTCAAAGAACTAAAGGAAATCATGTCTAAAGAATTAAAGTGTGATAATGGTGTCTCTCCAAATAAACTATATCAATAAAGAGATAGAATTATAAAAAGAAGCCGAAGTGGAAACTATGGAGTTGAAAAATTAAGCAAATGAAATAAAAAACACACCAGAAGGGCTTAAAGGCAGATTTGAGATCAACAGAGAGTACTCGGGGTAAGACAAACAATCAGGCAGTGCCTCAAAAGTCAAGTGCAGAGTTGCAATATTACCCAATAATCCCACTCCCAGGTAAATACCCCAATGAGTGGAGCACAAGTGTCCACGTAAAGATGTGTACATGACTGTTCATGGTAGTGTTATTCATAATAGCCAGAGTAGAGACAACCCAAATGTTCAACTGATGAATGGATACATAAGCGTGGCAATCTATGCAATGTAATATTATTCAATTACAAAGATTAATGAAGTGCTCACACATGCCACAACACTGATGAACTTTAAAACCATTGTGCTAAGCAGCCAGTTGCAAAAGACCACATATTATGTGATTCTATTTATATGAAATGTCCAGGCTAAGCAAATCCACAGGGACAGAGAGAAGATTGCAGGTTGCTAAGGTGCTCTAAGGTTCAGTTCTGGCAATACTTGTGCAACTCTGTGAATACAGTAGAAACCACTGAATTGTATGTATGCTTTCACTAGGATAATTTTGTTATATATGCATTGTATCTGAATAAAGATGAATGAAAATTTACTTAACCTCCCTGAACCTGGGATCCCACATCTGTATAATGCTACACCGTGTGGTGAGGATTAAATGAGATCATGTATAAAGTTCCTGAAACAGCCCAGATGTATAAGTAATTTAGACTAGCAAGTTTTCTGCCAGCTTCCTAGGAAATATAGAGAAGAAACAATATAGTGGTATGTTTTGTTATTCAAAATTGGAATTAAAGTCATAGTTCTCTCTTAAATGAGAAACTATCTCCCTTTAATGGATATTATAGACTAATATTTAGCCAAAAATCACTCACAGGCTAAAAAAGCACTCTTTGTTCATGTATAAACAGCTTTCTTTTTAATAAACAGGTTTCTTTAAGGAATGTCAGCCAATGGTCATTGGTGTCAACTCAACATGAAAAGGAACCTCCAATTTGGGATGCGGTGAAGAAGAAAATTTATTCATTCCATGCAAACAGCTCAATTGTGATCCAGAGGGCCTGCGAAACAACTCAAGGGTGTTTCCACTCAATTACGAAGCAGCATGGCTGTGCAGCAGCTCCACTGTGAGGCTGTGACGAGGACCTGGGGCAAGGCCCCTCTCCAGCTCACGGCTGTGCTCTGGTCCTCTCTGCCTGCTCTGCTTCCGCCTGCTCTGGTCTGCTCTGCACTTCTCTGGCGAGATGTCTCCAGTGGTTCAGCTCTAACCAGGGTAACACAGCCCTCAGTCTTCAGTAGAAAGGGAAAGTGTGCTCTCTGAGACAGAGAGGTCCTGACTTACACAAAGACAAGTTTCCATCTGTGGTCCCGAACTGGTCTGTCCTCTTGCAAGTAAGGGCTCTAAATCCTCACAGTTTGATTAGTCCAAAAGGCACTGTCCTGATTGGTCAGAATGGAGCCACATGGATTGTTTGGTGAACATGCTGATAGGTTATAGCTGTGCAGCTCTGATTGAACAGGAAAAATCTCAGTCCTATCGGTTAAAATTCAATACCAGGAACTTCTTTATAAGGGCTGGCTCAGACAGTAGAAATACAGTGCAGGTACACAGTTAGTTCAATGCAGGAAGCAGGCAGCTCGGTGCAGACTTCTCCCTGAAGTGCACGAGACATCCCTGTATAGCAATGGCTGCTAAGCTCCATTTTTAAATTTGACCTCAGTTAGCCAACAGGAGCCTTTTTTGGTAGATGTCTTCTTTCTAGGAATCAAAAGAATTGACAGTTGTAAATTTTAAAAATGCATGAGACTTCAAGGAAGATTTAAAACAAAAAAATACATTGCTTTAGATTTGATGTATCTACACAATGCACCAAAAATGGAGCCTCATAATTTTTACTATCAAATGATTTGGTCAAGAATTGTAATATAAGAAATTACAATGATGTGTATTAAGAATCTCCAAAGGTACATCTAGTAGAATATGTTTCCCATGATTTCACTATGGAATCCTTTTCTTTTGAAGATTATTTTAGGACCATTGTCCTACAAAACACATTTTCAGAAAGTAGTATGTGAGCAATATCTATGAAATAACTCTTCTTCTCCCCCAGGGGATTTTCACACATCTTCTAAAGTAGTAGTTGTTATATCTTCATGATGCTTACGAAAGGTTTGTTCCTTCTCTCCAGGAAGAAACACACATAAATTATACCTGCAATTTTCAGGATACTTATAGTCCCTCTTTAAGGGGACACTATTTGCTTTTAAATCTTCCAAAAAGCAAAGAATTTCCTTGAAACATATGGCCGACTTTTGCCATGGAAATTAACAACCTGCATAGTTCCTTCCAATTTTCTGTATTCCACACATTAAGGATGTGGTTTTTATACACAATGTTGCTATCTGAGTAAAAGCAGATTTTCTCTCCTCTTTTGAAATCCAAAAATGTGAAATTCTTAAATATCTTCTAAAGAGTTTAAAACACTGAAAATTACTTGATCAAAAATAACCCTCTCAGTAACACTGAAGTGTCTGAATTCAGAAAACTAAGTAATTACATTTTGATCTATAGCACCTTTCATCCAAGGTGCTTACATACTCTTTGAAGATAAAATCTTTCATTTTCTGTGACTATCTTTATTTCAGATATTTTGTACCCCAAGTGCACTGGTATTTGTCCATATGCACTAAACTTTGGTTTGTAAAATGATGTTCCAGTTTCACATTAAATTTCAGATCATGGATTAATCTACATGCATCTTCCTTGGCTTTAACTAAAAGCGGGAATAAGTCAAAAAGACGAGAGTGCATCAGAGAGGTTGTTGGGGTAGCCACATGTTTCTAGGGGGCTGGGGCATAAGCTTAGAAAGAGAAGTAGGCCATGATGCCAGTAAACGTTCCTAATTTACGTGAGTCTAGAAAATATTTGATATGATGATGTTTTATATCAGCCTCTGTGCTAAATACTCAGGATAAAAAGGTGTTTCTTACTTTTGAGCTGGTTTAGAAGACCAGCGCTATTCAGTAGAAATACACTGTGAGCCACATCTATAACTAAATCTTTTCAATTTATTTTTCAACTTACATGAAGTAAAGTTCACTTCATTTGATAGGCAATTCTGTAAGTTTTGGCAAATCAATTCTGTGTTGTTTTTTTATCGTTCTCATAACAAAATACACAAATTTAGTGGCTGAAACACAAATTTTGCAGTTTTACAAATGTACAAATTCTACAAATCTTTAAGTTGTGCAGCTCAGAAGTCTGCCACATTTCACACTGGGCTAAAATCGAGGCACTGACGGGGCTGCATTGCTATCCGAAGGTCCTGGGTGGATGGATCCCTTTCCTTGCACTTTGCAGCTTCCCACGTGTGTTGGCTTTGACCCGCTTGCTCCACCTATAAAGCCGGTCAAGGTGAGCTGAGCCCTGCTCCAATCACTTCCCTGCGACCTCCTTTCCACTCCCTCCTCCTCTTTTGAGGATATGGTGACTCTACTGAGCCACCTGAATAATCCAGGATAATCTCCCTATTTTAAGATCAACTAATGAGAAACTCTAATTATATCCACAAAATTAACTCCCCTTGGCCATGGAACATATTAATTGGTTCTGTAGATTCAAAAGTGAACATCTTTGAGACCTATTATTCTGCTGATCACAACTGTATAGAATCATGTAACCAATATCACTGTCAAGACACTGAACAGTTCCATCCCCCTCAAACAAGCCCCTCTTTCTCCTCCTTTGTACTCACAGAGTTGTACCTCAGCTCTAACCCCTCTGTAACACTAATGAGTGAAATCATCCTTTTTGCTTGTCTTTTCCAGATGTTATACACATGGAGTCACATAGTGGTAGCTCTTTGAGTCTGGCTTTTAATTTTTTAATTTTTAAAAGATTTTATTTAATTATTCATTTATTTTTAGACAGAGGGGAAAAGAGGGAGAAAGAGAAGGAGAGAAACATATGGGTGGTTGCTTCTCTCATGTCTCCTAGTGGGGACCTGGCCTACAACCCAGGCACATGCCCTGACTGGGAATCGAACCAGAACCATTTGGCTCCCAGGCCCGTGCTCAGTCCACTGAGCTACACCAGCCAGGGTTGAGTCTTGCTTTTTAAAATTAGCATAATAAAGTTTTTATCCACCTGTGGCAAGTATCAATAATCTCTCTTTTTTTTAGGGGTGTACCATTTACTTTTTCACCAGCTGAAGGTTATTTGGTTCTGTCCAATTTTGGAAATTATGAATGAATCTTCTTGTAAACATTTGTATAAAGTTTTAGATGTGAACATAAATTTTCATTTCTCTTCAGTAAACACCAGCTGTGAGATGGGGAAGGGAGGTCAAAGAGTAAATGTATGGTTAACTTCCAGACTGTTTTCCAAAGTAGTTGCACCATTTTGCATTCTCACAAGCAATGTCTTAGTTCCAGTTGTGAAACGTCTTCATCAGCACTTAGAATTGTTGTTTTTGTTTATTGTAGCCATTCTGATAGGTATGGAGTGGTACCTATTTTGATTTTAACTTGCATATCCCTAACGGCTAATGATGCTGCACATCTTTTCAGGTGCTTATGTGCCATTTGGATATATTTTTTAGTGAAGTGTCTATTCAAATATTTTGCAAATTTTATTTGATTGTTATCTTATTAATGTGTTTTAAGTGTTCTTTATATATTGTGGATGTGTATATGTGTGTGTGTGTATGTGTGTGTGTGTATATATATATATATATAGAGAGAGAGAGAGAGAGAGAGACTCAGTTTGCAAATATTTCCTCTTAGTCTATAAATTCTTATTCTCTAATGAGGTCTTCCAAAGAGCAGAAGTTTTAGTTTGGAAAAAATATTTATCAACTTTTTCTCTTACAGATTGTGCTTTTGTTGATGTATCTGAGAACTCTTTGCTTAACTAAAAGTCACAATGATTTTTGTTTTTTTGTTTTGTTTTTTAATGTGCTGAATTAAGTTGACTGACTTTTGAATGTTAGGTCACTCTTGTTTCCTGGAATATACTCCACATGGTCAAAAGGTAGTATCTCTTTTTGTTGTTGTATTTACTTTTTTAAATATATATAATTGACATGTAACATTATGTTAGTTTCAGATATACAAACATAGTGATTTTGTATTTGTATATATTATAAAATGATCACCACAAAAGTCTAGTTAACACCTATTACCATACATAGTTACAGATTTTTTTTATTATGATGAAAAATTTTCAGCTCTACTCTCTTAGAAACTTTCATATATAAAATACAGCATTATTAACTACAGTCACCATGCTATATATTAAATCATCATGTCTTATTTATTTTATAACTGGGAGTATGTACCTTTTAACCTCCTTCACTAACTTTGTTCATCTTCCACTCCTACCCGACACCCCTACCACTGGAAACTGCCAGTCTGTTCTCATATGCATGGGCTCAGTTTTTTCTGTTTGTTTGGTTTGGCTTTGGGTTTTCTTCTTTTTTTTTTAGATTCCACATATAAGTGAGATCATATGGCATTTGTCTTTCTCTGTCTGACTTATTTTGCTTAGCATAATGTCCTCATCTGTTGTCTCGAATGGCAAGGTTTCTTTCTTTTTTCTGGCCAAATAATATCTCAGTACGTGTATATATATATGTGTGTGTGCAATATGTATACATGTATGCAATATACATATTGCACACACACACATATATATATGACACAACTTCTTTACTCATTCATCCATTGAATCCATTGATAGACACATAGGTTGTTTTCCTATCTTTAAAAAAATGATACAATGAACATGTGAGTGCATGTATCTTTTTGAGTTAGTGTTCCCATTTTCTCTGGATAAATACCCAGAAGTGGAATTGCTGGGTCATATGGTAGTTCTATTTTTAATTTTATGAGAAACCTCTATACTGTTTTTCATAGTGATTGTACCAATTTAAATTCCCACCTTTTTAATAATAGCCATTCAAACAGGTGTGGGGTGATATCTCACTGTGGTTTTGATTTGCATTTCTCTAAGAATAGTGATGTTGAGGACTTTTTCATGTACCTGTTGGCAATCTGTATGTCTTCTTCAGAAAAAAAAAGTCTATTCAGATTTATATCAGACTTTTTTTTGCTAATGAATTGCATAAGTTCTTTATATATATTGGATATTAACCTCTTATCAGATATATGATTTGCAAACATTTTCTCCCATTTGGCAGGTAGCCTTTTCATTGTGTTGATTGTTTTCTTTGCTGTACAGAAGCTTTTTAGGTTGACACAGTCCACTTGGTTGTTTTTACTTTTGTTGCTTTTGCTTTTGGTGTCAAATTAAAAAAATCTTTATTCACCACATTATGTTAGGTGTTACTTTTCTCCAGCCGATACCGTTTTCTCTTGCCTTTTTCCCCATAGTTTATTATGCATCTGAGAACAGCTTGTTTTGAATTTATCTGTTTTTTGTTTTTACATTGTAATTCAGTTCTCAAATCCTTTTCTATGCTTTGGTAGAGATATTCCACATATAACCAACTCAGGAATGATTTCAAGAGTTGTCATTGCATATTGGATATTTAAAGATTAACTTTTTCAGCCCTGTCCTCCTGGGATTTCTCCAATTCCCAGAGACTCCTTTTCCTGGTTCACCTCACCAGAAAGGTAGAGCCTTCTCAGATATTTAGTCCCCCACCCCACAGTGTCTTACAGTTCTCTGAATTGGGGCTAAATTGAGGTTAAGTGGTAAAAGAGAAAAATAACATGTACTCTGCACAATCATTGAACAACAGGAATATCTTTTTCTGGTTCTTCTTTTTTTTAAAAATTTTTTTAAAAGATTTTATTTATTTATTTTTAGAGTGAGGAGAAGGGAGGGAGACAGAGAGGGAAAGAAACAGCAATGTGTGGTTGCCTCTCACATGGCCCTCACAGGGGACCTGGCCCGCAACCCAGGCATGTGCCCTGACCGGGAATCGAACCAGGACCGTCTGGTTCCCAGCCTGTGCTCAATCCACTGAGCTACACCAGCCAGAGCTCTTTTTCTGGTTCTTCTGATAAGGAGACAATGTGTCTCTCAAGGTTTTAGGTCCTTCTATCACCACTGCATACGTATGGCTCAGTCAGCAGGCTCCGGGCAGGGTGGGAGAGAAATGAAAAAGGAAGATGGAAGGATTCCACCAACAATGTCCAGCACGCAGGAGTCCCTATTACTAGTTCTTTAGTCAAATAGAGAGAATTACCCCTTAAGTTTTTGTTTTCAGTGCTTGACATGCTATTATGAGATTTGGCCCCCCTTCAGGTCCAGATGGAAGGCTAAGTTGAACAAAGAAAATATAAATATAGCTCTACCCTCATATTACTCAGATTTTGACTTCAAACCACAATCCATTTGCTATTGTTACTTTTCAGAGATCTCAATATATTCAGAGTATTATTATTTCATTATGTAATGTGTTTACTAGAAGATCTGTAATTACATATCTTGGCTGTCCAAGAAAAATAACCTTATTATGTGGCCTGTCTCTCCCACTGATTACAACCGAAAAGTCTGGGTGGAATATGAGAAACAACTACACACTGAATTTCTATTTAGATCAGACACTATTCAGATGCTAATAGCCACAGGAGACTGCTGGCTACTGTGTTGGACAGCACAGGCCTAGACTCTAGGCAGTGTCCAACCTTTTGGTGTGTCTGGGCCGTACTGGGAGAAGAAGAGCAGTCTTGGGTCACACATTAAATAAATACACAGACAATGCAAACTGATGAACAAGAAAAAAGATTTAAGTGAATTTACGATTTTGTGTTGGGCCACATTCATAGCTACCCTGGGCTGCATGTGGCCCATGGGCCACAGGTTGGACAGCCCTGCTAGGGCAATGCTTTTCAAACTTTAGGGTATTTAGGGCACTTTGTTAAAATTCAGATTATGATTCAGTAGATCTGGGGAGAGAGCCAGCTGATTCTAATATGGCTCATTGTGTACGTTTAATCACAAGGCACAAGAGCCAAATCTGTTATTTCTTAAACTAATTTTATATTCCAGATACCTATAGAGGTATGTAGGATATATCTTATATGAGGGTTCTGTTTCTACATTATTTCCTCCCTGATAATATGAAACTTCTGTCTACCACAGGGTCTTAACCATCAAAGGGAATATGCTTCTCTGGTGCTGGCCACAAGTACTTAGTTTTTTACCTTTTTATTCCATATAAATCACTCCTGATGGGACAAATTAGAGAAATGGCTTCTGTAGATGCCTACTTTAATCCTTGACAATTCCATCTACATGGCCTTGGTGGCCACTGATAACCTGGCAGGAGGAAGAAACAACCTAATATTTGGATTTTGTAGGACCTATAAGTCATAGTTCTATCGTTAAAGCATTTCTATAAAGGGTTATCTTACCTCTTCTTATGTATGATAGCTAGTCATCAAGAATCATTTGGGGATGTTCTTGGGCAATGTTAGGGACAGTGGCCATAAAAGGAGAATGAAAAAGGAGCTGCATTTGGATAAGCTTCCCGATTAGTCCGGCAAGCTTGTCTTAGTTGAGTATGACAATCACTTCTGCAAATTTCATAGCACAAGAAAAGTTACAGCAGAAGGGAACAAACCTTTCTCTGCGATGCAGTAACTATCCCCATTCCTGAGCTTTGTTGAGGCCCCATAATGCATGGGGGACCAGTTTTCAAACCATGTATATAGTAGAATCTCAACAATTATTTCTGTGAAGGAAAACAGAAAGCTATTACGCTTTCACTGTTCATAGACCAATTGTTTAATAATTATTCATGCATTCTTTTAACCAGAATATGCATGTCAATACTTGAATATTTTAGACCACAGATAGCTTACTGAATTTTTGGAAGATTGCTACCTTCACCTCTAAGATTTAGGAAACTCTATGGAGACCCCTTCCTCAAATTACCAAGGTATAACTTGGAGTAAGTTCTGCAGAAAGATTATTAACTACACAAAGTAATGGACTGACCCGTGTTGCACACAGGAAATTCATGCTTGATGGTCTTGGGCAACGTCCTGGTCCCTGACACTGGTTTTCCCTTTACCCTGTGCTGCTTAAGAGAAAAGAAGAACCTAACCTCCAACCAGACTAGTTGCCATTGAACTACCTAAAACCCTAACCTGTTGGGAGACTGTGTGTTTTAGTGGCTGGGAAGGAAATTTTGGGCAGGACAGCCTTAACCTGAATCCTCTACGACCTGGGCTAAGTAAAGCAAGCAGTTTACTTAGTCCTATAAAAGAGAGAGTATGAGAAGACCATATGGGATTAGAGGGCAGAACCATGCTGACATAACCAATCTAATCTGTTGTTTTTTTTTAAGCAATATTCAAATGTTTCCAGGAAAAATCTGGACTGGCTATGAATATTACTTTGAAGAAATAAGAAAAGTTCAATTATAAAAGCCAAAGACCTCCTTTTTATTCAAAACACCAAAAATCTTTATAGTGATGATAATACTAGCATGCAGGAACCAGTTGGGTTTTTTTTGTTTGTTTGTTTGTTTTTTGGTGGGTGGTGCTGATGCCAGGAAAAAATTAGTAAGAGAGTGGATGGGAAGACAAGGCAAGGATTGGAAACCAAACTGGGCGCATTATAGGCAGGTTATCATTGTGAACAACTGAAACTCCACACAGCTGAGGACACCAGGAGAAGAGTGTAGAACACGCCTCACTGAGAACCATGTCATGCGAAGGGAGAAGACTGAGGACTGCACCCAGACAGTGACTTTCCAGGACCCTCACCTGCCTTTTTATAAGCTGAGCTCTGTTTCCATTGCCAGAGAAAGCACTCAGAAAGAAAGTCATGGATGCCTACAGTCATCACACAGAGGATGAGGAGGGTCAGGGGATATGAGTGGCACCCTGAGCTTTGCTGCTTTCTCCAGGTTTTTCAGTGACCATGACAATTAGAGGAAGCTGACTGGGCCCTCCATAGCTGCCCCAGAGGCAATGCTAGAAGGAAAGGGGAGGACAATCATTTAAAGGACTTGACTCTGAAATCTTGTTAAGTATGAAAGCAACTCTGAAGACTACATTGCTTGACTTACCTGTTTTCATATATGTACTCACATACTATACATATATAATAACTAACACACTTAATTAAAGGTCCTATTTCTTTTTCTTTTGTCAGTGGATAGATTTACTGTGGTTCAGTGGTTTAAGAGTATCATTTACAACGTTTCTATTCTAACTTAAGCAAGAGAAATAGCAGTTTGCTCAATCTTTTTTCTCCATTATATTGGTTAAAAAGATCATCTGTCTCTACACCCCCACAGCTTCCCTTAGTTCTACATTTATCAGAAGCAACTAACCCCAGTGGTGGCCTATTTAACACTAGCACAAAACCTAGAAGGTTTAATTGAAAATCCTGGCATTCAAACTGTGCTTCGTAGCACTCAGAAAAAAAAAAAAAACCCTGTAAATTTAACACCAGTATTGAGTAGAATCCCATGGGTCTTGGAGCACAGAACCCAGGCAGCAAGATTTGAAAGAGTTGAGAGAGGATGCTCAGGCATCAACAACTACAACTGGTGACTTAACCTAATAATGTAGAGCAAAGAAATTGTTAACAGTTATTTAGGTAAGGGACTGTCATATCATATTAAAACAGTCTTTCTTCCAATTAATAATAGAAAGGGATTATGGCACCGACCTGTTCCTTTTTAAAAAATAACTGGTAATTATTCAAGAAACAAAGAAGACAGCAAGGGTATTTTTCTGTCATCTTTTTTTCTGACAACACCTCTCAATGATTACCCAGTGTTTAGAATTAATGTCATTTTCCTCCCCACAATACCCAGAGTTAGAAGGTTTTTATTGCTATAATTTCTACCACTGAAACAAAGCCAGTGCATTTTATATAATTATACTTCTATTGATTAGAATGTCCATTTCTGAGCTACTAAAGAGATATTATGCATTGGAAAAATAAACCTGAATGCACCAACTAAGAGCCCTATGAGATAGAAAGGGGTATCACTGTGTCTACCTTAAGTAAACCAGGAGACTGTTTTTGTGTTGACATTCCATTTTTAGGCTAACATTTTTAAAAATTGCTTTTTTGGAGGTACCTATATATACATACATATCAAAATGTTAACCTTTTTCCTCAAAATCATTCTTCAAATGAATTATAATGTACTTCTAATTGATCACTTCACTGATCTCAACTTTCAATACATGTAACTGTTAAAAGTCATTAGTGAGTAAATAAACAAATCTGTTAAAATAACAAGAGACAAATGCTCCACAGAGACCCAGAACACTAACTGAATGGTCACTGATGGATATTAAATATCCAGCAAATAACAATGTGGATGGTGATGTACTTTGTAGTTACACATTTAGTCATTATGTTCACAAACATGTATTGACCCTGACAGTGGGTAGAATTGCTATTGGGGACTACGAAGAAACACTCTACGTCCCTTCTTTATTTTTCCCCATTGCACTTATGACCACCATATATACATCTATTGTTTTTATTTTCTTTATATCATCAGTTTTTCCCTGCTAGAGTACAGTCTCTTTAAATCAGATATTACATCAGATGCTGCCAGCATCCCACTTTTATCCTCTGTTATGAATTGAATTGTGTCTCCAAAAAAAAGACATTATGAAGTTTTACCTCTAGTATCTTAGAATGCATCTTTATTCGGAAATAGGGTCCTTACCAAGATGATCAAGCAAAAACAAAGTCATTAGGGTGGGCTCTAATTCAATACAATGGTGTTCTTATAAAAAGGGGAAATGTGGACACAGAGATAGACAAGCACAGAGGAAAGACAAAGTGAGAACACGAGAAGGCCATGTGCCATCAGAGGATTACAGTGAAGCTTCTACACTCCAAAAAATGCCAATGATTGCCAGCAAACCACCAGGAGCTAGAAAGAGACAAAGAAGGATTTCCCTACAGGTTGCAGAGAGAGCATTGGCCTTACTGACACCCTGATTTCAGACTTCAAGCCTCCAGAACTTTAAGACAATAAGTTTCTGTTGTGTTAAGCCATCCACATTGTGGTACTTTATTACGGTAGCCCCAGGAAACTAATACACCCCTTTAACTCAACATTTCAGTTGACACTGACCCACCTTCTATCACATATAATTATTTGCCTGAGAGCTTTCCCCAGCTGCTGGAACCCACTTTTGCAGAGGGGCCCAGGAATTGGCATGACCTTCTGGCGAGCAGCCCTGATGGGACCTAGTAAGAGTATAACACTCCACTCCTTTACCCCGTGAGTGGGATAACTCTAAGAAATGTTGTCTGCACTGTTTCCCAGATTCCTCAACAGGATCAAGCTCCAATTCTCCACAGTATTAACTTACTGGAAAACACACCCCTTCCTGACTCCATACTCTGTTGTCCCACTTCCTCACTCCCCTACCGTGATTCCTCATACCACCTCCCAAGTATATGACTTGCACATGAATCCATGTCCCAAGTTTGCTTCTGGGGCAGTCCAGCCTAAGATAGGGCGTTTGTGCAGCTCACTGGGAATTTCCAGGGCTGAGAACAGTATCTGGCCAGGGGTGAGTGTTAAATATATATTTGTGAATGAAAGAATGAGTGAAGTAAAACACATATCACTTGCCTTAAAAAATTCTACAAACTCTCAATGAAATGCAGAGCTTGAGAATAAGTGCAGGACAGCAGTGTCAGAGAGCCCATGAGAGAGTTGGAAGTTTTGTGCAAAATGGGGAGCACAAACAGCAAGCACCGTGGGGGCAATGAATGGAAGGAGAAAATGCAGGGGCTACCGATGGGCTCACAGGCTTCACTGAGAGCAGAGGTTTCCTTTTAGAGGGCACAGAGCACACACACAGTACAAGCGGAAAAGACTTCCGCTGACATCCTAACCAATAGGTCTTCTGTAGTGGAAGAGGCGCAATATTATAATTGTGCAAAATGCACAAAACTTACCAGGGCCAAGTTCCACAGTGACTCACTGACTGAACAAAGAACAGAACTGAGGTATTATTTTTAGAGAAGACTGGATTTGATTCTGTTTAATTCAAGCCAATGTGCATTCATCAGGTATGCATGAGTTTCTAAGTACTAATGTTTATGAGCTCGGGTGGTATAAAACTAAAAGAAGCATAATTACTGTGGAATTTAGGCAAATAGCAGAAAAAAACTATAGAGATGATTCAAAAGAGACATTTTTAAAGTACTTCACCGATATTACTACTATTAATTTCTATCACCATGACTACCACTCTCCTCTGAAACCCAACAATCATATGGGCAAATATTCTGCTCAGGGTTTACATGAAGTATCTCATTCAATCACCATAACTATCATGACATAGGAATTCATGCTTTTTAATAGATGACACCTGAGTTGGAAATGACAGAGTTGATATTCAGACTTAATTCTGTCTGATTCCAATGCAATTCCCATGTGCAGAAATGTTGGGGATGGTATGTAATGTGGATGTTTCCTTAATCTTTTTTTTTATTATTTTCAGTTGTTCTGTTCAAGGGGTCAGACTCAGGCCTTGGACACTGTGAGTTATTTTGCTTATTAGGCAATGGGAGAGAATTTACAGGTCTGCAGTTCAGCACATATTAGAGAAAGGAAAATATAGCAGATAGTATTTATTAAAGATGGCCAAATCAATGTATGTCACTTTCCAAATGCTCTTCCTACAATGTGACACTGATACTCTGCCACTGAGATTTGGGACCTATGTCTCCTCCACTCAAACCTGGTGGACATATGTAACTGCCTCGATCAATAGACTTTGGCAGACTTGCTCTGTGATTTCTTAGGCCAGGTAACAAAGGCAATATGATTTTGCCTGACACAATCCTTTGGGCCAAGTTCTTTGAGAATCCTGAGCCAGTAAGTAAGAAGCCGGGCTACACTGAAGCTGCAATGCAAGGGAGACCACGTGGAGACCTCCTGTAGAGAAGTGGAGCAATGCCCAAGGAGCCCTGGTCTTGCCAGGCTCCAGCTATCTGCTTCTTCCCAGCATCAACCACTAGACACATAAGGGAATAGACCTTTAGATGGCTCCAGAATCCAGCTCACTTTCTAGCAGAAGCCAAGTAAAGCACAAATAGCTATTCTCCAATGAGCCCTGCCCAAACTGATGATTTGCAAGCAAAATAAATCCTTCCACTGTTTTAAGCCACTATGTTTGGGGGGTAATTTATTATGCAGACATGATAACAGGAACACAAAACAAAGATACATAACTAAGAGAAAGCTAGTTTAATGCAAACAAATTATCCCTCTTAAATATTTTATTCCCGGAAATACATATAAGAAAAATGTGAAGACAGATTTATGGTATTTATGTTTCTTTCCTCTGCTGATGGCATAACTTTTTCCACTTTATCGAGACATTATTGACATACAACATTGTGCGAGCTGAAGGTGTACAACGTGATGATTTGATACATGTATGTATTGAAAAATGTTTGCCACAATAAAGTTAGTTAACACACCCTTCACCTCACACGATTACCATGTTGTTGTTATGGTGAGAACATTAACGCTCTGTTCTCATAGCAGCTTTAAGTATACAATACAGTACTGGTAACTAGAATTACTATGCTATATTAGATTCTCAGAACTTACTTATGTTATAACTGGAAATTTATATCTTTTGACTACATAGCTCCCCATTTTCCTCACCCTCCTTTCCCCTGCCCCGGCAACTAGTGTTCTACTCTGTTTCTATGAGTTCAATGATTTAGACTCCACACATAGTGATTTCATACACTATCTGTCTTTCTCTGTCTGATTTATTTCACTTAACATAATGCCCACAAGGTACATCCATATTGCAAATGGCAGGATTTTCTTCTTTTTAGGGCTGAATAATATTCCATTGTGTGTAGCTAGGTAAATAGATATAGATATAGAGATAGAGGTTAGAGATAAGAGATAGATAGATATCACATCTTCTTTATCCATTCACCTTTTAACAAAGAGTTTGTTTCCATATCTTGGCTATTGTAAATAATGTTGCAAAAACATGAGAGTCCATCTATCTCTTTGAGATCCTGTTTTCATTTCCTTTGGATGTATACCCAGAGGTAGGATTTCTGATCATATATTAGTTCTCTTTTTAATTTTCTGAGGAACCTCTATACTGTTTTCCCTGGTAGCTGTACCAATTTTCATTCCCACCAACAGTGCACACGTGTTCCCTTTCCTCTAAGTCCTCAATAGCATTTTTCTCTTATCTTTTTGATAACAGCCATTCTAACAGGTATGAGGTACTGTCTTATTGAGGTTTTGATTTGCATTTCCCTGATGATTACTGACGTTGAATACATTTTCTCATTCATTGCATACCTTAAATCCTAAAAGTCCTCCTTTAATTAGAAGTAAAATAGATTTGGAGACCTCTCACCTTGGTCTTCAGGGACATTCTTCTCAAAGTCACTAAGTCTTACAGACTTTATAACCCATTGTGAGATAAACCACAATGTCTCAGGTCAAGAATGAAATAAAGTTGCCAATGATAACCTCAGACAAGGGTTTCATCTCCAAAATATATAAAGAACTCATATGACTCAACACCAGAAAGACAAACAATCCAATTAAAAAATGGGCAAAGGACCTGAACAGACACTTCTCCAAGGAAGACATACAGAGGGCCCAGAGACATATGAAAGGATGCTCAACATCAGTAGCCATGAGAGAGATGCAAATTAAAACCACAATGAGATACCACTTCACAACAGTCAGAATGACCATCATAAACAAATCAACAAACAACAAGTGCTGGAGAGGTTGAAGAGGAAAGGAAACCCTAGTGCAATGCAGATGGGAATGCAGACTGGTGCAGCCACTGTGGAAAACAGTATGGAATTTCCTCAAATAACTAAAAATGAAATTGACTTCTGACCCGGCAATTCCACTGTTGGGATTGTATCCTAAGAATCTTAAAACATTAATTCAAAAGAACCTATGCACCCCAATGTTCAATGCAGCATTATTTACAATAGCCAAGTCCTGGAAACAACCTAAGTGCCCATCAGTAAATGAGTGGATCAAGAAACCATGGTACATTTATACAATGGAATTCTATGCAGCAGAAAGAAAGAACTCCTACCCTTCATGACAGTGTAGATGGATCTAGAGAGCATTATGCTAAGTGAAATAAGCCAGGCCCTGAAAGACAAATACCGTATGATCTCACCTATTAATGGAACCTAATCAACAAAATAAACAAGTGAGCACAATAGAACCAGAGACGTGGAAATAAAGAAGACACTGACAGTGAGCAGAGGGGAAGGGAAAGGGGGATAGCAGGAGAAATAAAGGGAAGGGACAGGGAACATGTATAAAGGACCCATGAACAAGGACAATGGGGTAAGGACTGAATGTGAGAGGGGTGTGAGTAGGGCAGGGGAGAGCAATTGGGGAAACATGAAGACAATTGTAATTAAACAATAAAAATAAAAAAAATTTAAAGAATGAAATCTATTTTTTTTTAGCTCTGCAGAAAAGGTCATGGCCTTTGGTCACAAATATACCTAGTTGAAGTTCATGCTCTTATTCCATGGTTATGGGAGGATTTATATGAAGATTTAGGTTATTTCATCTTTAAGATTAATTACACTAGAATGCAGCACAAATAAGATCTAACCAAAATTCAGTCACTGCTACAACCCACGCTGAAAATGGCTAGCACATCTGCCCAATTCACAGACTGTCATTCTGACCCCTCCACAATACCTAACCTAACAATATATGCTGCCTTTGTATCTCTTTAATGCATAAATGTATAACCTTGTCTGTGTATCCAATTTTCTATTTAACAAAATATCCTAAGATTTCTTTTTTTTCTTTTTTTTTTTTTAAGATTTTATTTATTTATTTTTAGAGAGGAGAAGGGAGGGAGAAAGAGCAATGTATGGTTGCCTTTCACATGGCCCTCACTGGGGACCTGGCCCGCAACCCAGGCATGTGCCCTGACTGGAAATCAAACCGGGACCCTTTGGTTCCCAGCCCGCGCTCAATCCACTGAGCTACACCAGCCGGGCCCCTAAGATTTCTAATTGATTTGACTATGTATATTAATGACAATGAAATACAAGGAGAAATGACCTGTGTGCATTGATAATATATTTAAGATCCATTGGATACTCATGACATTAATGAGAAATATTACATTTTCAAAGCCACTGGGCTATAAAAATTCCCTTCAGCCACTTATTTTCTTCACCCTTACTCCCCATTTGAAGAAGGGGAAGTTGGAACTTTCCTGTATGAGCTCATACCCAGTTCCAGTCACTTCTACCCTTGCTCACTTCAGATCATCAGCCCTGCTGATATATTATTGTTCCTTAAACACACCAAGAACATGTTGGCTTCGTGGCCTTTGTACTTTCTGTTCTCTCTGCAGGATATCCTCTTCATAATTTCCTATCTGCAAACTTTTCAGTTCAGTAGAAAAGATCACATGTGTATGGTAGAAGGTAATATTTGCTGTCTGTTTTGGGGTTCCCCCAAAGCAAAACCTGAGAAAAGTATTTGATTTTATTCAGGAGGGGACCTCAGGAATACCAGTAGGAAAGTAGGAGAGTGAGCCAGGGAAAACAGGCAACAAAAGGTGTGTCATCACACCAGTTAGCACTGTGGACAACTCGGGCTTAATCCCACTTTGGAACTGTGAGCAGTCGACAATCCCAAGTGAAGGGTGAGGAAGCTGCGGTATTTATTCACCCCCGATAGAAAGTTATTCCCGGTACTTCTGCCCAGGCGGAGCAGACTCTGGAAGCCAGAGAAAGCCTCAGACAGGGAGGAGTAGCTGCTGGCAAAGAAGACAATGCCAAGTGCCATATGGACAGGGCACCCACAGCATCTGCCAGAGTGCCACTGGGAACTATTTTTAAAAGTATTGTGTCAGTTTAAAGGATGAGTGATTATGTATATTTGGTAGGAAAAGTTAAAACTTCCTGGAAAGGCTGTCATTTGGTCTGAGTTCACTAGGACTTCAAAGTGCCGTCAGTAACCACAGTAAGCAGTAAGTCTAAAAAGTGGCTTTGTAGGCAAAAGAGGATGAGCAATGTAGAGGAGGTGAGAAACCATAGGCACTCTGCAAGTGAGAAGAATCACTCATCATTAGCAGAAATCACAACCTGCACATACTGAGATGGGGGAAATAGCTATTTCAAGAAGAAGCTAAAAATATTGAGGGAATTAATTAAGCAAAATCACAAAAATAAAGGAAACAAAATGTGAGAAAAAATATGAAGCGATATTCCACTGAAGAGGTTATAGGAATAGCAAATAAACACATGAAAAGTTATTCAACATCTCTAACCATTTGGGAAATTACAACTAAGACCAGGATGAGATTTCACTAAACACCTGTTACAGGAGATGAAATGAAAAAATAATGGTAATATAAATGCTGGCAAGAAAACAGATAAACTGGATCTCTCATACAATGCTGATGGAAGGTAAATGATACAGTCACTGAAAAATTGCTAATTTCTTTTATTTTTTATTTTATTTACTTTATGTTTTAAATTATATTTTATTGTTATGCTATTACAGTTGTCCCAGTTTTTCTCCATTTGCTCCCCTCTACCCAGCAACACCCCACTCGCTCAGGCAATCCTCAACCATTGTCCATGTCATTGGGTAATATATGTATATTCTTTTGTTATTCTGGTCTCCGTGCTGTACTTTACATCCCCATGACTATTCTGTAATTACCAATTTGAAATTCTTGATCCTTTCACCATTTTTGCCCATTATCACAACTCCTTGCCCATCTGGCAATGAAGAAAATGTTCTCTATATCTATGATTCTGTTTCTGTTCTGCTTATTTGTTTATTTTTTTAGAATCAATTTTTGATAGATATGTATTTATTACTATTTTATTGTTCATATTTTGATCTTCTTCTTTCTAAAGAAGGCCCTTTAACATTTCATACAATACTGGTTTGGTGGTGATGAACTCCTTTAGCTTTTTCTTGTCTGGGAAGCTCTTTATCTGTCCTTTGATTCTAATGATGGCTTTGCTGGGTACAGTTATCTTGGTTGTAGGTCCTTAGTTTTCATCACTAAATATTTCTTGCCTGCAAAATTTCTTTTGAGAAATCAGTCTTATGGGAACCCCCTTTTAGGTAACTAACTGCTTTTCTCTTGCTGCTTTTAAGATTCTCTCTTTGTCTTTAACCTTGTTGTTTTGATTGTTGTGTCTTGGTGCGGGCCTCTTTGGGTTAATCTTGTTTGGGACTCTAACTTCCTGGATGTGTACATCTATTTACTTCACCAAGTAAGGGAAGTTTTCCAACATTATTTTTTCAAATAGGTTTCCAATTTCTTGCTCTCTCTCTTCTCCTTCTGGCACCCCCATGATGTGAATATTGTTATGCTTGAAGTTGTCCCAGAGGCTCCTTACATTATCCTAATTTTTTTATTCTTTTTTCTTCCTACTGTTCTGATTGGTTGTTTTCTGCTTCCTTATATTCTATATCACTGACTTGATTCTTGGCTTCATCCACTCTACTGTTGATTCTCTATAGATTGTTCTTTATTTCAACTAATGTATCCTTCATTTCTGACTGGATTTTTTAATGTTTTTGAGGTCCTCACTAATTTCCTTGAACATACATACTTATAACCAGTGTTTTAAATCCTGCGTCTAATAGATTGCTGGTCTTCATTTTGTTTAGTCCTTTTTCTGGAGTTTTGATCTGTTCTTTCATTTGGGCCATGTTTCTTTGTCTCCTCATTTTGGTAGCCTCCTTGTGTTAGTTTCTATGTATTAGGCACAGCTGCTATGTCCTCCAAGTTTGGTAGAGTGGCCTAATTTAGTAGGTGTCCTGTAGAGTCCAGTGGCACAGCCTCCCCTATTACCCAAGCTGGGTACTCAAGGGTTACCCACCATGTGAGCTGTGTACACCTCCCTATTGTAGTTGAGCCTTGGTTGCTGTTGGCATATCCAAGGTCAGCCACCAACTGTGTTTTGTCTGTGGTCACACAGCATAAGCTACAAAATAATCTGGAAAGGGAGTGAGTCCAAGTAAGTCTGTGTGCAGGCCATTTAAGAGGGACTGCCTCCAAGACTTCAGCAATTTCTGTCTTCCACAGTCTCAATCCCTCTGGTTTTTACAGACAGAATTTATGGGGACTTATCTTCCTGGCACTGGAACACTGGGCTGTGGAGCCTAGTGTGGGGCTGGGACCCCTCCTTCCTGAGATATTCCTCCTGATTTTTACCTGCCACACGTGGGTGTGGGACCAGTCCATTCCATGTCTCTGCCCCGCCAATCAGTCCTGATGTGGTTTCTTCTTTAATTCTGTAGTTGTAGGACTTCCATTTGGCTCGATTTCTGACAGTTCTGATTGATGATTGTTCTATAGTTTAGTTGTGATTTTGATGTGGTTGTGCAAGGAGGCAAGCTGTGGGAATTCTTTCCACACATGTGAAAACACGCAGTTCCGGAATTTACGCATTTTGAGCTCAGCTCCATGTGAGAAAAAAATTATTCCCGTGTGGATCATGTCAGTGGAAAAGGAATTATCTAATGGGAATTTGGCAAAAATGTATCTTAAAAAATTCTCTAACTTGCTGAGTCTCTCTTCCTCCCAAAGTCAGGAAGCTTAAGTTAATGAATCCCTGCCTCAATGTTCTATGGTCCTAAATTCCTTTTAAAAAAACTAAAACTATTTTAACCATAAAGTCCAGCAATCCCATTCCTGAGCATTTCCCCATTACAAATGAAGACTTATTTCTGTGCAGAAAACCTTCGCATGGTTGTTTATAGAAGCTTTATTTGTAATACCCAAAAACCAGAAAGAACCAAAATGTCCCTCAAAAAGTAAATGGTTAAACAAACTGAGGTACATCATACTGTTGAATACTTCGTAGCAACAAAAAGGAATGAACTATTGATACATACGTCTTTAACAGATCTCTCAAGGACATTATGCTAAGTTTAAAAAGCCAATCTGAAAAGGTCACATATTGTATTATTTCCTCTATAATATTTTCAAAAAGATAAATCTATAGAGATGGGAAATAGATTAGTGGCTAAAGGGGTTAGAAATGGTGAGGAGGAAGGAGTTTAATTCAACTGGGTAGCAGGGGACATCTTTGTCATAGTGGAAGAGTTCTCTGTGTGTGTAGTGGTGGTGGTTATGGAAATCTACACATGAAATTAAAATGGCATACAATTATACACTCGCATTGTACCCATATCCATTTCCTAGTTGTGATATTATAACACAATTATATAAAATGCAACCATTCACGGAAATTGGATGCAGGTTACACGGGTCTTCTCTGTGCTCTCTTTTGCAACCTGCTATGAATTTATAATTAGTTTAAAATAAGATTAAAAAATAATAATACCAATGGTAATCAGCCAGTTTATACAACCTGATCTAAAAGTGAATTGCATTGTTCAAACATACCTGTAAATTTTATACTCTCATTGTTGAATAAAAAGTTTCTAAATATGCACATGAGAAGTAAGTGTAGAGAGCTTGCTGAATATTCACAAATCATAACCCTGTACGCAGCACCCAGATCAAAAGACGGAACGTTGTCTCTTGCCTTCCTGTGATTATCCTCCATTCCCACAAGGAATACCACTGTCCTTACTTCTAACAGCATAGATAAGTGTTTACTATTTTACTATTTTTTTCTGTATAAATGAATATATTTATTCTTAATGAGGATTCCAATCCATACCTATTATATTTTTTTGCACAAAACTGTTAATATCCACCCCATCACAAACCCCTTTCTTAAAAAGAGAAAAGATGCCTACATTAGGATTAAGTATTGAGTCAATTACAATTAAAGATATAGAAGTTATTTGCACTCTCAAATGCACAAATGCATCCTGTACACTTCATGCATGCATGGGCAGTGGGGGGAAGGTGGATTGGGGATCACACCATTGTGGAAGGAGGAGCAGGAAATTTTATGAAGTTGGATTCTAGAAGTGACTTTCAAATTGCTGAAATGTTGTTTTTCGACATAATTATGTGTGAAGTGTGGTTATTTGTGCCTTCACTTTTTTAGTTCAGTGATGGAAAGTAAATCAAAAAAGCTATTTTGATTGCCTAAACAAGATCCAATTTCAAGCTCATCCTGGTAATGTGTATATTCTAGACTCAGACATAATTCCTTTTAGAGAAATGACTACTAATGATAATAAGTTCTCCAAGTTGACGGGAGGGAATGTTCAGTGTATCTCTCAAAGGGAAACAGAGGCTAATGGTGTGGTCCCTTGTCTGACCCAGTAACTGGAGTTGTAAACAACCTTGGTTAGGTCTCCCCTGCCAGCCTTCACTGGGTCCAGGTACGACTCATTTTGAGATAAAAGACCCTCCAAGGATCCTGAAAACTGCTGCCATTCAGCAGAAAAGATCCTTTCCCCTGGAACTAGTATTAAATAAGGTGAGATTTTTATGACCATAAAACATTTCCAAGTCCATTTAAGGTTTTCACAAAGAATAATGTGTTTCATTGACATATGCAAATAGATACTAGTGAATCAGAATGGAGGTTTTGATGGCTTTTTCTGTCATAGCCTGTAATGGGAGGAACATTTTACACCCATCATAACTCTCTTCCATATTTTGGCTGCATTTGTTTTACAGGAATAAAGAATAACAGGAAACTGTAACTCGAGGTGTGCATACAAATGGTATAGTGTGTGCATCAGGGAGATAAGCTTCTAATTGAAGCTTAGTCATGAAATCAAAACATCTTTGATGATTCACTTCCTCTCCCTGCCCCCACAGCACTCATGTTATAAATAGACACATTTGTATATAATAGTGCTAAAAAGGAATATTCCGGTATCAAATTTATGTTTTTATTTTAATTTTTAGGTTATCACTTGGGTGTGATATACTCATGTAAAATAATTAATACATCCCTTTTGTAACTTACAGTCTGTTTTAAAGTATTTAACAGCTTAGTAGACTTCATTAATTGTTCTGATGTAATTTTGCACACCCCCTCCTGCCACCATGTGAAAAATTGCTGTGGTTCATTTGCCTTTGGGTGACATTCTATGCAGTTGACAAGCCTAGATTGCTGGCTTTGCTTTTTCCTTACTTTTCCTTCTTGGTATTTTGAAATCAATTGAGTGAAAATAAGCAAAAAGAAATACCATAGCAATAGATTAATTGGTGCAAAACTTTTCTCATTATCAAGTAGATAACCAAGAGTACATTAGGAGCAACCTCTTTTAGCACAAAGAAAAATGGTCCTGTAGAATACATTTTTTTCATTGCTTATCAAGGAAAAAATCTATTTTCAAAAAAAAAAGAAAGAAAAATCAATGTCAGTTCTGCTTTTACTGCTGCACTTTAATTGGAACAGTGGCAAAGACAAGTCGAATGTTTAGGACCATTGACTTCATTTGGATCTATTATTGTGTACAATATTAGCCATCTCCTAAATTCCCATAAAAATGATGGTTAGTAGGATGAATATTTGTAGATTCAAAAGGTTTTCTAATTGAAAAACATAATAATAATTGAGAAAACAGGACTCGTTATGACTACCACTATTATTTATGACTATTAAATGTTTAATTATTGCTTCATAAAAAAAAGTTCCACGTTCTTCACAGGGGCTTCCCTCTAATGAGCTATTAGGAAGATGGGGGGTTCCTATAAGGACTAAGCAACCTGATCAAAAGACACTTAAAATCTAAGACACTTTCAAGATATATTTTCAGTTAAGTGCAAGAAGAGGAATTCCATATGGAATTATGGGTTTGAATCAAAACAGATGTTGATGGTATAGTTTTGTTTCTGTTCAGCAGATTTGGAGAGTATATATTTGTTCCAATATTTTCAATCCAGTTAAATATATTTGGTTTCACTTCATATTCAATTAGTGTGATTTACAACATGTTTGGCAGATGTTTTGGTCTCATTAAGTATCTTTTAAACATATAGGTTCAAGTGACCTTTCCAAAGGTTTCCATTTTTATAAGAATCTGAAAAAATATTTTATGTTAATATAGTCATCGCTGAAAAGTGTGTGTGCATGAGAGAGAGAGGGATTGAGAGAGAAAAAAAGACAGAGAGTTAATATGTATAAAAATTTTATAAAGAGGAAGCAACCTAAGTGCCCATGAGTAAATTAGTGGACCATAAAACTATGGTATGTTTACAAGATGGAATACTACACAGCAGAAAGAAAGAAGGAGCTCCTACCCTTAGCAACAGCATGGATAGATCTGGAGAGCATTATGTAACTGAAACAAGCCAAATTGTAAGAGAGAAATACTGTATGATCTCACCTATAATGAAACTTAATCAACAAAACAAACAAACAAGCAAAATAGAACCAGAGACACTGAAATAAAGAACAATCTGACAGTAATCAGAGAGGAGGAGGGAGAAGGATAATAGGGGATGATTGAGGGGGGAGCATCAAGGAGCATGTATGAAGGACACATGGACAAAGCCAAAGGGGGTAGGTTCGAGGGTGGGAGGTGGGGATGGGTGGGGCAGGGGAGCATGGTGGGGGGAAAATGGAGACAAATGTGCTTGAACAACCATAAAAAAAGAATAAAAAGAAAAAAATCTTATAAGGAAAAATTAGCATATTTTTAGATAATGTAATGTTTTGCCTTCAAGGTTTCATCTCAAAGTGGCTTATTTACAATTCTTAAGAACAATTTCTCTTCCTTTTGCAGAGCTGTGAGAACAAAAGAACCACAATAAAAATAGCTGGATCCAATGGTGGCTCTTCTTGTATAGAAAGAAGAAAGCCTTGATCTTCCCACAAAGCCGTGAAAGTCTTCTGGGTTTTATAAAAACTACCGCATTTTGAGTTTCCCAGATGCATTGTTTTGGTAACTTTTCAATTTTCCTTTCCTCTTGCCCTGCATTTCACTCTTCATTATTGGTTGGTCCCATTTAGTAATATGAAAGGAAACTGAAATATTGAGATTTGTGACACATACCTTAAGTTAAAATACCTCTTCTACTTTTATTTATTTATTTTATACTTTCTAAAATTAAAAAAAAAAAATTTAAGACATTTGCAACCTCACACAACTAGAACATGGCCACTCACATCACCAGATTCCTGCCACACCTGCTGCCAGGGTTAGCTTCCACCACAATGCACTGTGGGCTGATTGGCAGTCTCTGGGAAAGCCCTCAGGAAAAGCCTAGTACTGCAGAAAACTCAGCACCTGCTTCTTCTCCCAATCCTTCAAGAGGCAATGTAGTGTTTCTGACCCTCCTGATGGGGCTTCATACACCTGAGTCAAAGGTACAGGCAGAGGGGCCTGCTGGACAGATATTTCACCCCTGAAACGCACCATTCACAGCCACCCAATCTTCAGTCTCTGCTGTTCTGTGCTTTGTTAAAAGTGAGCTTGAAGAGTTAGGAATGCTCAGGGGGCATCCCCCTCCTTGTCGGGGTAGGGAGAGGAGACCCTAATGTGGGGACTGTGGAACAAGAGTGTTGACAAGAAGTCATGCCTAGCAGCCCTTAGGATGTCTGACCCTGTCCCTGAGCAACCATGGTCTGAGGGGAAAAGGCTTTGTGAAGAAGCCCACACCATGACCCATGACCAAAGGCCAGCAGACTCCTTCCCAAAATTCTTGCAGGAATTTGTCTGAATAAGACTCTGGGAATGATTCCAGGAAATCAGAGACCCCAAAATGTCATTCTGATGCTGCCTGCTGCCACTCCCTCCTCTGTGAGATACTAGGCACAAGGATATGAGCCTGACAAGATAGTGGGGGAATTTGGAAAGGTGCTCCTAAACATCAGGGCCTACCTAAATGCAGCAGAAGAGCATGTGCCTGACCATGGTCCTGTTAGTCATACAAAGCCAACTACTATTCACTCTCCTTCCACAAGACAAAGGAAGAAACAGTAGGTGAGTCCCCTAGAAGTAAAGGGGGTGAGAACCTCACTGTCAGCTTCAGCAGTTCATCCTAGCCTGGCCTGGCCCGGAACTGTGTGCTTACTGATCCGCCAATACTTACTCTTATTGCCTCTGTGAGGGAAGCAGCAGCTTTTGTAGGAAGGAAATCTGAGAAAGGGGAAGAGACAAGCCCAAGGTCAGAGAGCAAAAGCAGAATGGGAAACGGAGCCATCTTCTTCAGGTCTCAGAGCCTGGTGCCCGGCTTAGCCTTCAATCCTGGCAGCTTTTTAATTTCTCTTCACTTGAATTTTTGTCTTCAAGTTTTCCCCTTCTCTACCAGCAAGGATATTAAATGTAGAAGGAAAATGATGTAATTTTGTAAAGGTTAAGAGGAAAGGCTAGCATTATTCAGAGTCACGCAAATGTAAGATATCATTGCCACCATATCATCATCATCATCATCATCTTCATCAACATCATCATTATCATCATCACCAGACCTTAAGGATACTAGAAGATGCAAAGTTAAAAGCATCCACCAAAACCTCTTAGAAATAACATATGAACATATCTGGGACATCTACTCAGCTCTGGCAGTGGCCTGGATGCCCATGGCACTAAACGAAAGGCAATCCTGTTTACCATCAGTGGAAGGAGCAGACAGATCCAAGGAGAAGGGGCAGAGATCAGGGTCTGTTTCCTATCACCATCTTCCATGTAGTAAGCACTTGCCAAAAGCAAGGGAAAGTGTCTGAGGAAAGTGAAGAAGAGGGAAAAGGGAGGATGCTATTGCCATTGCAGAGGCTTGATGCCCAGGTTCAAGGCCTGATCTTAACCATGACCACAGAAGTAAGGGAACCTGAGTGGACAGAAAGCAACTCAAACCTGTTACTATATAGGATCCTGTGCCATCTCAGCCTTGTCCTACAGGGAGACAGGGTAGCATCTTCATGGAAACTCACAGAAACAGTTTCAGGATAACCCTGCTTTTGCCTCTGGTATGTACAATTCTTCCCCCAGCAGAGGCCCAGCCTTCCTGTCTTTTCCCTGGATGGAGGAGTAAGAACTGGGTTCAACCTGTCACTCAATGGCAAGTGGACATTTTTCAGTTTATGCTATATCAATTAGTCGGCCACTTCCAAAAAAGATGACTACAACCTAACAAAATGACATAAGGTAGAAAATGAGCAAAGGAAAAACAAATCCCTGCATCATACCACAGTGCACTGTCTAGAGCCAGCATGGTTTGGATTAAGCCTTCACCCACCAGAGAGCCTTTCAGTGGTTTGTTGATGTGTTAGTGGCTCAGAGACTGAGGCTATGGAGAGTCCAGGGGAAGGGCACAGAACAGACCACCTGTGCACCCCCACAAAGAATGAAGAGGAGTCACTTGGTTGGCTGGAACTGCTGACAGGATTCACTTTTTAACCCTTCCTAGCTGAGGAGTGGGGAATGGGGGCAAAACATAATTTCTTCCATGTTGACTTTGCTGAACAAAGAGGAGTAGAGAGATGAGATGAAATAACCAAATTCTGGGCCAAGACAAGGTGGGACTCTTGAACCAAAGCACCAGCATGTTCATAAAACAAGGAATGATTTGAAAAGCACTCACCCCTTTTTCTATTCCCAAGGCAGGATATCTATCATAGCTGCAGAGAGAGAGAGCAGTGACAATGTTTGTCAGTTGGATTTGCTTCACTGTTCTCCCCATTCTGGCATTTAGGCAGCAAGAGCAAGGAATCTGGAGGATGGCATCCAACGCGTCCAGAGGAATATTCCATCATAAAAAACAGTGGTCCAGCATTATGGGCTATTTGTGCACAGAGACAAGAGGCCTTGGTCAGTCTCCAGTGTGTGGAACTTGAAGGTTACTGAACATCAGTGGCTCACTAAGGAGCTAAACATCATTGCCTCACTATACCATTTATGTAAGGTACTACTAATGGCTCCATTTTATATCAAGGGCATTACAGAATTACAGGATGGCCTGGCTGAGAAGGAACATCCACTCCCAGTTCCAATTCCCAGCGTCCAGAACCCCCACTTGAACCCCATATGCTATTCTGGTGCAATGCAGAGATATCTAGCAAACAAATATCATTACATAATCCAAAGTCCACTATGTTCAAGGACTGGAGGAAAGTTCAGGGGAGGGGAATATCACACAAAGATCAGACAACAAAAGGAAAAAACAAAGGAACTTTGTCTCTGGCATCCTAAGAAACTTAATCACGGGATGAGCCTATGTCTGCATCAGAACCTGGTCTGATGATGTCTGGACCCCAGGTAAAAGATGGATACCAACAACAGGTGCTGTTTTCTCCCTTTCTTTGAGTTTTTCCAAAAGGAACAAGGACAGACAGACTCTTTACTGCAACTCCACTATTTTTCCTTACTCCCTCTCTTCCCTCCAGTTCTCACTGAGGCAGCTCCCCCTACCCCTGGTAGGCTCAAATAAATGAAGCACCTGGAAGTGCAGGCAGGTAGTACCAGGTCCACAATGGGCACAAATATGTTGCTAAGAATGTGAGAGGTGTTCCTGAGTCAACACGAACCACCAAACTATCAGTAAACAGCCAAACACACTGACTGACTGCTCTGTAGATACTTGCAGCTCTTCTACTTTACACTGTATGTACAAGCTTATCTTCTTTTTTACAGGATTTTGCAAATATTCTTGCTTCTATTTGGCTGTGTGACATTAGATTTGAGGTCTTTTTACTGGAGTTTATGCTCAGACAGTAACAATATATGAAATTGAAGTCAAGATTTTATGCCTCAGCCTTTTAGTATTACTGTAAGAGTGTTCTGAATATTTAAAAGCATTTCATAACCTATACTTGCTTTTTAAGCATGCATGATATTTTTTTTACTATATTTATCAACAAACTATATGTCAAAATTATTTTTATTATGTTTTTTCTGTAGAATTAAAATGTTCAAACTCAGGGCATATGCTGTTTTTGATGAAGCAATTGGGGAGTGGAATATTGACTGTGCCTCATTTAATATAGTTTATTAACTACTTAATAACGTCAATAATTATTTTTAGTATAAGAATCTCTTTTCAAAGAAAAATATATTGAGTGTTTTGTACATGGTAGTCATATACATTAACATTTATTGATTCATAAAATTGAGAATGACAAAAAATATTCAATTCATTCAACAAAATAATTTGTATTTAAAAGATTTTATTTATTTATTTTTTTTAGAGAGAGGAGAAGGAAGGGAGAAAGAGAGGGAGAGAAACAGCAATGTGTGGTTGCCTCTCACATGGCCCTCACTGGGGACCTGGCCCGCAACCCAGGCATGTGCCCTGACTGGGAATCGAACCGGGACCCTCTGGTTCCCAACCCGCACTCAATCCACTGAGTCACACCAGCCAGGCTCAACAAAATAATTTGTATTTATTGATCGCAAAAGCATAATTTTACAAGCTAATATGCAAGTAGTATTATTCATTCATTTGAAATAATGTTTGTGGTACTCAAGTGTTCAACGTCTGTAAACATGCAGAACATTTTCTTTGCCCAGCCTGTAGAGGATCCATCCCAGTGTGTGACTCAGATATATTTCTATAGACATAGACAGAATAAGAATGTGGTGAACTACTAAGTTAAGAAGAAGCAAGTGATTAAAAATGAAACTACCATATAACCAAACAATCCCACTTCTGGGTATATATTTGAAAGAATTTAAATCAGTATCTTGAAGAGACACCTGCCCTCCCATGTTCATTGCAGCATTATTCACAATGGTCAAGTTATAGAAGCAACCAAACGTTCTTTGATGGGTGAATGGATAATGAAAGTGTGGTGTGTGTGTGTGTTTACAGACACATATAGGGTAACATTATTTGGCCTTAAAAAAGAAGGAAATCCTGCCATTTGTGACAACATGGATAAACCTGTTGCTAGGGGCATTATGCTGAGTGAAATAAGCCAGACAGAGAAAGATAAATACTACATGGTATCACTTATGTGTGGAATCTTTTTTTAAGATAATTCCATAGAAACATAGAACAGAATAGTGGTTGCTAAGGGCTGGGGGAGGGGGAAATGAGATTATGTAGGCCAAAGGGTACAAATGTTTAGTCGTAAGAAGAATAAATTCTCAAGATCTAATGTATAACATGGTGACTATAATTAACATTATAGTGTTGTATGCTTGAAAGTTGCTGAGAGTATATCTTAATCCTTCTCACCACACACAGACAATTAACTATATAATGGATGAGTTAGACACCTTGATCTTGGCATTCATTCTACTACATATGTATATCAAACCATCATGTTAACATGTACACTTTAAATATATACAGTTACCTTTTCACTTCTTCCTTAATTAAGTTTTTTTATAAAGGGGAAAAAACAAATGACCTTAACACCACTCTTGATTCAGAAGTCAGAAAGAAAACAGGCTGGGGCCTCCGACAGTCAGGTGGAGGGAGGAAGAACAGGAACCCTTTATATCCTCGTTTTCAAACCCACGCAAGTTACACAATGCCCCTTACAGCCTCATAGCACAAATACTTCCAATTTCCAGGAGCAGTAGTAATAACTAATTACTTATTCAAAAGAAATGCAAACCCATAAGCTTCTGACTCATTCGTTAGATTCTTAAATGTCAAGTGGCAGGTGGTTTTCAATTCAAGAGACAAACTATTTACTTGGGTAGATGCTAACGCTGCAGCAACCACATTTAGACTTTCCCTTGGCTGAGCAAAGGTTTTTATATCTCCTAACTGTTTAAAGCCAGAGCTAGAGAGTATTGAGAAGCAGTCTCTAAAACAGGCTTTCAAAAGCATAAGAAGGCCAGATTCACTTTTATATCTTTTTAACAGTAAAATCAAAGTGACAGATTTTTCTAGAAGGTTGAAAAAAGAGTAACTTCATTTTGGAAATGAAGAAACACAAAAACTGAATGCAATGTGTGAATTAGGATTGGATCCTAGAATAGGAAAAATAATAGTATAAAGGATATTTTTCATGCGATTAGATAAATTTGGATAAAAGCTATTGATTGGATATTAGTATTTTATCAATAAAATTCCCTGTATTTGATAATGCACTGTTGTTATTGAAGTGAATGACCTTCTTCTTAGGAAACATATGCTAAAGATTTAGAGGCAAATGGGTATAGCTTCTGTAACTTGTTCTCAGTAGTGCAGAAGAAAGCATGTGTGTGTGTGTGTGTGCACATGTGGAAGGAGGATGGTAAAGCAAATGTGACAAAATATTACTAATTGCTAAATCTAAATGAAGGATATATAGTATCTCTTTGTACTAATCTCACTACTTTCTCTAAGTTTGTAATTATATAAAAATAAGAATACCTCTGCTTTAAAAAAGTATAACTCAAACACCTTCAGCATTATATATTCATTTATTACTTAGCTGTTCTAATTGTCAGGAGCAGCAATTATTATCTCCAAACTTAAATATTTTTATATATATACATATATATAACTTTTATGTATATAAAAGTATACATACAAGTGTGTGTGTACATAAAACATTACATAAAGTATATGTAATGAACTTCTCCCCAGTTGAGGAGGTACATGACCTGAGCAACTCTTACTATTGTTCATAACAAATCACCTTAAAATTTAGTGTTTTTGGACTTCCGGCCAAAATGGAGTTGTAGGTGGACGCACTGTTCCTCCTCGCACAACCAAAAGAAGGAAAAAAAGCAATTTAGAGGGCAAGGGCAGCCAGATCTGACAGAAAAATGAACTGAGTGAAAGTCTGACAACCAGGGAGTTAAAGAAGACACGTTCATCCGGACCGGTAGGCAGAGCAGAGCCAGGTGGAGGGCGCTCGGGGAGACACGGTTTATGGAGTGGTGCCGGTAGCACTCCAGCTACCTGAAGTGGCCGTGGTGGGCGTGCCTGCCCAAAACGCGGTGGGCACACTCTGAGAGACAGGGGCTGAGACTGGAGGACCGGGTGGTCCCTCAATAGCTCGGATAGACTGGGAGGAAAAGCTGGGGGCCAGAACAGACTGCTTGGCCCACCAACGCAGGGAAATAAAGCCTCAAACCACCATTGAGGACACCTGTGGGGGTGGAGGTGGCCACAGGAGGAACTCCCAGCCTCACAGGAGAGTTTGTTGGTGAGGCCCTGGGGGACTCGGAACTGTGCAGGCCCGCCCACTCACCCGGGAGCCAGCAGAGGGGATCAACTTGCTTGTGGGCAGCTGGGGAGGTGCAGAGAGCGGAGCAAGCCCCATTGTTCTCTCAGGCCCCGCCCCCACACACAGTGTCAAATGCAGCAACATGGGTTACCCCATCCTCACAGACAGCATCACAACAGAGCAACCTGGGTTTCCTGCCCTAGTGAACATCTAAAGCTCTGCCCCTTACAGTAACAGGCGCACCGAAGGGAAAAAAAAAGGCCCAAATGAGAGAGAAATAAATTGCGGCAAGATAGGGGGGAGCAGAGTCCACTTCCTCCTCCCCACCTACCTGATTTTCTGAGGAATAGAGCGAACTCCCAACAGTGTTCCAGCATATATGAAGGTTGGTGACCAAGATCACAGGGGAAATTGAATGATCAGACGCTTGACACAGACAGGAAGACCAGGGGAGCAGGCCTGACCAGACACTTTTAAAGCCAGCCAGCAGAAGTTTTATTTTTTTGTTTGTTTTGGTTTTTTTGTTTGTTTGTTTTCCCCACTCTCCTTCCTATCTGTCCTTCTTTATTTTTTTAATTCCTTCTTCCTTCCTTTCATTTAGTATTCCTAGTCATCACCTCTTATTTCTTATTTTTTAATTTTAATTTTTATATTTTTATTATTATTTTTTTTTACTTTATTTTTTTCTTTCCTTTCTGCTTCTTCCTTCCCCTCTCTTCTTTATCCACAGGTGGGACATTAAAACCTGGAGTTGAAAAGAGAACAGAGCTAGACCCAGACAAGGGTCAGCCCTAAAAACAGAGACAGTGACGCAAAACGAACTTCGCTACTCCAGAGAACTTGATAGATCAATTTAAGAAACAGAGGCTAGCAAGAAGAGTCTCACAAACAATGGGAAGACAAAGAAACAATCCCCAAATGAAAGAAAAGGAGGAGCCCCAGAAAGAAGGATAAACAAAACAGAGGCAAGCCAACTATCAGATATTGAGTTCAAAGCATATGTTATCAGGAAGCTAAAGAAACTCGAGAAGCTCGATGAGCTCACAGAAAATTACCAGAAACTACAGGGAAACTATAATGAACTCACTGCAAACTATCTCAACATGAAAAAGAAAATAGAAACTATTCACAAGGGCCAAGAGGAAATGAAGAATACAATAGCTGAACTGCAGAACACAATAGAAGGAATCAAAAGCAGGCTCGATTAGGCAGAGGATCGGATCAGCGAGCTGGAGGACAAGGTAGAAAAAAACACCCAAAAAGAGCAAGAACAGGAAAAGAGGCTCAGAAAGAATGAAGAGGTATTAACGGAAATGCAGGACAACATGAAACGTAATAATATCCGTATTATAGGGATACCAGAAGGAGAAGAAGAAGAGCAAGGGATAGAAAATGTGTTTGAAAAAGTAATGATGGAAAACTTCCCTAATCTGATGAGAGAAAAAGCCACACAAATCCAGGAAACACAGAGAGTCCCAATCAAAAGGAACCCAAACAGGCCCACTTCAAGACACATCATCATTAAAATGGCAAAATTCCAAGACAAAGAATCTTAAAGGCAGCAAGACAGAGACAGGAAGTAACATACAAGGGAGCCCCGATAAGGTTAGCAGCTGACTTATCAATGGAAACACTCCAAGCCAGAAGGGAATGGCAAGAAATATTCCAAGTAATGAGAACCAGAGGCCTGCAACCAAGGCTACTGTACCCAGCAAGGCTCTCAATTAAGATAGATGGCCAAATAAGGAGCTTCCCAGACAAAAGAAGTCTAAAAGAATACACCTCCACCAAATCCGCTCTGCAAGAGATGCTAAAGGGACTGCTTTAAGGAAAGGAAGGAAAAGAGAGAGAGAAAGGAACACAGATACAAAAAAAATGGCAGTGAATAAGTACCTATGGATAATAACCTTAAACGTAAATGGATTAAATGCTCCAATTAAAAGACATAGACTAGCTGAATGGATAAGAAAGCAGGATCCACACATATGCTGCCTACAAGAGACCCATCTCAGGACAAAAGACTTACACAGACTGAAAGTGAAGGGCTGGAAAAAGTTTTCCAAGCAAATGGACAGGAAAAAAAAGCTGGGGTAGCAATACTCATATCAGACAATATAGACTTCAAAAGAGGGCCATAAAGAGAGACCCAGAAGGACACTTCATAATATTCAAGGGAAGAATCCACCAAGAAGACGTAAACATTGTAAATATATATGCACCCAACACAGGAGCACCAAAATACATAAAGAAAATCTTGGAAGACTTCAAGAAAGACATTGATAGCAACACAATTATAGTAGGGGACTTCAACACCCCACTGTCAAAAATAGATCCTCCAAACAAAATATCAGCAAAGATATTGTGGCATTGAACAATACTCTAGATGAAATAGACTTAACTGATATATATAGAGCCTTTCACCCCACAGAAGCTAAATACACGTTCTTTTCAAATGCACATGGAACATTTTCCAAAATAGACCATATGATAGGACACAAAACAAGCCTCAACAAATTCAAGAAAATTGAAATCATACCAAGTTTTTTCTCTGACCACAAGGGACTGAAATTGGAAACCAACCTAAAGGAAAAAACCCAAAACACTGAAAATCATGGAGATTGAGTAGCATGCTATGAAACAATGAATGGGTCAAGGATGAGATTAGGAAAGAAATCAAAAAGTTCCTTGAAACAAATGAAAATGAACTGACAACAACCCAAAACTTATGGGACACAGCGAAGGCAGTCCTAAGACGAATTTCATAGAGATACAGGCCTACGTAAAAAAAATACAAACAGTTCACACAAACAACCTGACTCTACGCCTACAAGAACTCGAGGAACAACAACAGAGACAACCCAGAGCAAGTAAAAGGAAGGAAATAACCAAGATCAGAGCAGAATTAAATGACATAGAGACTAAAAAAACAATTCTAAGGATCAATGAATCCAGGAGCTGGTTCTTCGAAAAGATAAAACAAAATAGACAAGCCTTTAAGCAGGCTCATCAAGAAAAAAAGAGAGAGGACCCAAATAAACTCAATCAGAAATGAAAGAGGAGATATTACAACTGATGCCACAGAAATACAAAGGATTATAAGACACTACTAAGAAGAACTGTATGCCAAGAAATATGAAAACCTAGGAGAAATGGACAAATTTTTAGAAAAACATAATCTTCCAAAATTCAATAAAGAAGAAACAGAAAGCCTGAACCGACCAATAGCAGCAGATGAAATTAAAGCAGTAATCAAAAAACTTCCAACACACAAAAGCCCTGGACCAGATGGTTTCACAGGAGAATTCTATAAAGCATTTAAGGAAGAGCTAACCCCTATCCTTCACAGACTATTCCAAAAAATCCAAGATGATGGAAGACTCCCAAATTCTTTTTATGAAGCCAGCATCACCCTAATCCCAAAACCAGAAAAAGACACAACAAAGAAAGAAAACTCCAGGCCAATATCACTGATGAACATTGACGCTAAAATTTTCAACAAAATATTAGCAAACCGCATCCAGCAATACATCAAAAAGATCATACACCACGACCAAGTGGGATTCATCCCAGGGATGCAAGGATGGTACAACATTCGCAAAACAATAAACGTAATTCATCACATAAACCAAAGCAAAGACAAAAATCACATGATCATATCAATAGATGCAGAAAAAGTATTCGATAAGGTACAGCATCCATTTATGATAAAGACACTTAGCAAAGTGGGAATAGAGGGAGCATTCCTCAACATAATAAAGGCCATATATGAGAAACCTACTGCCAACATTATACTCAATGGACAAAAACTAAAATCTTTCCCACTAAGATCAGGAACAAGACAAGGTTGCCCACTATCAGCACTTCTATTCAACATAGTTCTGGAAGTTTTAGCCACAGCAATCAGACAAGAAAAGGAAATAAAAGGCATTCAAATTGGAAAGGAGGAATCAAAACTGTCGTTGTTTCCAGATGACATGATAGTGTACGTAGAAAATCCTACAGACTCCGCCAAAAAACTACTCAATCTAATAATTGAATTCGGCAAAACAGCTGGTTACAAAGTCAACATCCAGAAATCAAAGGCATTTTTGTATACCAACAGTGAAACAGCAGAAACACAAATCAGGAAAAAAATCCCATTTGATATAGCAACAAAAAAAAATAAAATACCTGGGAATAAACCTAACCAAGGAGGTAAAAGACCTATACTCAGAAAACTACACAACACTGAAGAAAGAAATCATGGAATACACAAACAAATGGAAACATATACCATGCTCATGGATTGGAAGAATCAACATCATCAAAATGTCCATACTACCCAAAGCAATTTATAGATTCAATGCAATCCCTATCAAAGTACCAATGGCATATTTCACAGATATAGAACAAACACTTCAAAAATTTATATGAAACCATAAACGACCCAGAATATCAGCTGCAATTTTGAGAAAGAAGAGCAAAGCAGGAGGGATCACAATTCCTGATATCAAACTATATTACAAGGCCACTGTAATCAAAACAGCTTGGTACTGGCATAAAAACAGACAGATAGACCAATGGAACAGAATAGAGAGCCCAGAAATAAACCGAAGTCTCTACAGGCAATTAATCTTTGACAAAGGGGGCAGAAGCATGAAATGGAATAAAAATAGCCTCTTCAACAAATGGTGTTGGGAAATCTGGATGGCTACATGCAAAAAAAGTGAAACTCGGGCACCAACTGACACCATACACAAAGATAAATTCAAGGTGGATAAAAGACTTAAAT